>JALLPI010000902.1:0-21819 GCA_036939935.1 Cyclotella atomus
TCTAATTTTAACTCGCGACTTTGGGCCGTTGTCCGTTGGTCGTTTGAAAAAATTGTTCTGTTTCATTCAGAGGTTGGCCATAGTCTTGTAGTAGTGACATCCATTTATCTCTATGGAGAAAAGCCTTAGGATCAGCAAGAAGTTGCCTACGGGTCTCATCTACTGCCTCTGACATGATGATACTGCTATCAGCAAAGGGAGGTGGATTTAGATGGAGGACGAAGCAAAGCAACGAGCAAGGGTGAAGATGGCTGGATCATTGGCACAAACGTTGCCACACAAGATTGAAACAAGACTTCTTGGCATCCCCGGCTCCCGATCGATTCCAAATTGATCGAAAAAAATTGGCGTTATTTCTCTAGCCTACTCCCTGATATGGAGGTACCGCATGATGCACTGCGTGTTAGTTAATCTTTGCTCACCAATCTAAGAGAGACGAATGTATGATGAACAGATATAGCGTGAGAAAGAGGTATTTTTGTTGTCATTGGGCAGTTTCATCAGAGGCTAATAAACAATATTGCATTCATTGAATGCAACTAACAAACATCTAGCGCCTATTCCCCTGCTGTCGGCCCATTCGAGAGATGTCGTCGATCGGTGAGACAAACTAGAAAATATTTCCTGAAAGATAGAGCGCAAAACACACATCATACACCACGGGTCGAAAATGGAGAGCACAATGCCTTCAGGTTCCGACCTCTTGCTGGATTCTTTTTAATATGAATACAATGAGATGGCTTTTATGGTCTCTAGAGACACGGCTGCCTCTCGGGGCAAGTACCATAGCGTTGATTGCATCGCTTCCGTGTTACTTGATGATTCTTGAGGCAACTTCTTCACAATTGTGAATGTTTAGTATTAAAGGTAAAGATACGAGACTTTGTGATTTCTACATATGAGAATCCACATGGTAACAGTCACATCTGAAATCATTTTTGCCTCATCAATTTTTACTGACAAATCCTCTTGAGAGGCACAGAGCTACTCAGGTTAGGCAATGTACCATGAACTAAACACATTTAAAGCATTTCTGTGTGATGAAAAAGAGGGCCAGATTACTTCTACATGTGCATGAATTGATACTGATACTTACCCTGAACTCAGTCTGAACTCCCATTCCTACTAACCTGATGCTGATAAATGTGCACTATTGATTTGCTAGCAGCCCACATTTTGGTAAGAATGTAGAGCATTGCTGACTTTTGCATAAACACGAAGAAGATACTAAAGAGTCTTCCTTCTTCTTATGAATGAATATCTTTGAATGTGCATTTGCATCTCGTGACCTGGACTAGGCCAGCATGCCAGGGTAGTTGAGCAATGGTGGATGTAGTCATTGGGGACAACTTATCAGCATACCATTTCTTTAAGCTGAAGCTAACAGCGACAAGCTGAAAATAACATGGTAGTGGCGCCTGTGTATAAGTATTGTTAAAAATCTAGCTTAGAAGTTGAAAAAAGTAACCAGTAGCTGTTAAAATTGGCTATGCCTCGAGGATTATTTTTCCTTGTTAAGGAAACAGCACATAGAGGTACTGGGATCTGGAATAGCCAGAGCTCTAGACATTGAAAAGGTTATGCCCACTCCTGCAATTGACTCACATTTCTGATTTTTACCAAGCTTTAACTTTTTCACTGGAGCTAAAATTTTAGCTCCTAAATAACAACTTTTAAATGTAAAATGTAGCAAGCACTATTGCTGATGTCTCTTAATCTCTGAAATTGGCCGTCTTCCAACTTTTTTCCTACCACAACCAATTTGTGCAACAAGTGCAAAAAATTGGAGAGTAAAGAACAAAACACCACAAGAACAATCCCACACATCAACACAACCAAGCTAATCAATTTATCAGCTGTGAACTTAATCACATGCATTTTCCTTGCCCCAGTAGCAACAAAGCATCACCAGCAATGGAGCAGCACATCCTCCTACAATACTCCCAATGGCATGCCTCATGCCTGCCTTTTCATCTATCACAATCATCAATGTTCTAACATTAATGCTGAGTAGCAAACCTTGTACTGCATCATAGTCACCATGGCAGCAGCAATAGAGAAACACATCAGCAAAATACCAACGTGACAATCAGTCATTAGTTATAGCTTCCAATACTGCTCCTCCATATTGACCACCGATATTCTTAACAGTGCAGGTAAAATCCGGTTTAGAATCAGGCAGCTTGTGTATAATTATAATTATTTGCTACAATATCAATATGGCATTGATGATTTTTCACACAGCAATCCTTCTATTACTGCATTAGTGACCACAGCAGATAGGGCGTATGGATTATGGATCTCCTTTTATTCTTTCAGTACCACCAACAGTCACTGTTGCCAAACCTATATTCACAACCATTCAACATGTTTTTAGCTTGTCTGGGTATGTCTCCCAGCCTCACAGCTCTCACCTTGTTGTGAGGAACTAAGAGAGAATTCAATGCTCTGTGTATTTCTCCTAAACAGAGTCTTTACATTGATTCTGATAGGATGGCTGAGGAGTACTTACATTGTTGTAAAAAAGGTGACTGGAAAAGGGAGAATACAAAGGAGGCTTTGAAATCCTTCAATCTTGAGAGTAACCTTGGAAGCTGAAGAAGGAAAGAAACAGTGAGTGTTCCTGGCCAGCACAAAGATGAAAGTGATAAATCAGGAGCAATTATAGATGATGTAGAGTGGGGAGGTGTGCATGAGACATTGCTAGTCTTAGCTTGAGCATTCATTGACAGTACAGCCGAACAAACCATGATCATGAGCCATTGTAATTTCTCTCCAACATTCATCACTTTGGCTCGTCCACAACTTGCTCATACCAACAAAAAAAGCCAAGAGATGCCAAATGGGAGTTGATTCTTCCATACATCAACTTTTCCTTTATAGTTATTGACCAGAAAGAGCTGCAGCTTAAAGGATCTATCAACATTCTGGTGAGAGAATCAATTTGAAGCCTAGCTTGCATGCTGTCAAGCTCACCCAGCCAACTAACTCTCCCAGTCCCCAGTCCCGGCTACTGTTAGATCGCACAGTGGGTTCATTTGCATTCTCCGCCATTCCCAGATACAGGCTTCGCACCCCAAGTCTTTTAACGAACAATAGAGGATGCTTCAATACAGGATGCTTATTCCTTATTCATATGCACCGTTGATACTCCGAGTAGGAGTAGAAATCTTGTGGCCAAAAATTTCGGCTGTCTGAACGTTCAGCCTTTATTTTAGAGGAGATCCCTAGTCAAACTCTTTCTTTAACATCGCAACGAACCTTATTGCATAAATTAACTTTTTCAATTCAAATGCAGCACTAACCGACACTAACGGCCATTTTTGTGGCCAAAGATACCGCATTGAAAATCTGGCAATGATTTTTTTTGAGCTCCATCTTGTCCAACCCTCTTGACTCATGTGCACTAACCTATGCCAATGCCGATCGAGATGTGTTGTGCACCGCAAGCTAGCAGTAGCCGACGCCCATCAAGAGAGTTATGTGCATGCCGATAGATTCACAGCTTTAATTTTTAGTAACTGGCATCGAATGAAGAAGAATTGCTTTCTCTCAGTCTTGCCTAAACTCATGCACACGGGCATTGGCACAAGCTTCGACGACGAGGCGGTGCCATGTTGGGTTACTGTGCATCGAGAGCAAGCATCAAAGCCATCATAATTTCATTCCATTCACAGGCAGCACAGCAGCAATTTCATGACTTCAAATCGATGCCTTCGCGATGACGAAACGGACATGGACAGCATGGAGATCGAAGTGACCGAAAGCGATGGCATCGCCACCACCTCTCTCTCGTGTGCATCGTTTGCCTCCAACTCGTTATTGTCGTCATCATCGTCGTCTACGCAGTCGAAACAGGCAGCCGAGGCGAGGCAGGCTCTACTGGCACTGCTGGCTATCGAGGTGGCGCCGCCTCCCGTTTCGACCCGGCGTCCCAAAGTCATGAGCGAGCCCATCACAACCTCTTGTCAGTCGGCGAACAACGTCAACAATAGTACTCTTCACACCAATTTGCCTATTAATAACTCTGATAGGACCAAGTAAGTTGCGATGTTTCAACTTGGTTGACCTGTACCGAATTGCAAATGCACACACATCACATGCTCACACAAATTTTCTATGCCCATATACCGCACGTAAACTGTAGAATGTGCAGTTGGTACTACGAAATGTCCAACTTCCTCAAAATATCCCCATCCACCGCCTCTCGAGCCATGTCCTACCTCGATCGATTCATGGCATGCGATTCGCCGCACGCTGCCACGGCCAGAGTCATGCGAGATGAATATCAGCTCGTAGCGCTCACGGCTCTTTTTATTGCCATAAAGCTATTTGATCGGCTTAATATTATGCCATGTCATGTGAGTTACTTGAGTAGAGGGCGGTATACCTCCGAAGAAGTTATAGAGATGGAGATTGTCATACTCAAGAGTTTGGAATGGAGGGTTACCACTGCTACCAAGTTGGATTATGCCGAGTTGATTTTGGATTGTATCTTGCCAAAGTTGACGGCGGTCGATGAGGAAACTATGGATGGGATGCGTGATTTGACCAGCTTGCAGATTCAACTTTCGGACTTTTATTCTGTGTATTCCAACTCTATGCAGTCCATGGTGGCACTGGCAGCGACAATAAATGCATATGAAGTCAAGAAGACCAAGTTGATGGAGCACGATAGGCAGAACTTTCGATGCACCTTTCGCGAGCTGCTTGATCGTTATGATCGAGATAAGGTCTACAAGATTATGGACAAGCTGTGCTGTCTTGTTGATACGTCATCCGACCGTTCACGCAACGACTTGCTCAACGAAACTACTGCTACTGCTATCGCCCAAGTAGTACATCATCGTCCATCACCCAAATCAACAAACAATATCAACGCCACATGCGAAGAAACCTCCCTCGAAACATTTGACGCGGCACTCCAAACCATGGAAGACATCAACTTCGACTGGCTACCTCAACATTTTTTATGCTGCGGCAGCATTCCTATGTCAGATTCGGTGATGGAAGGCAATGCCGTAGACACTATGAAACCGAAGCACCGTGGCAGCAGCGCCAGCAGCAGCAGTCTCAACATGAGCCCGGGCAGTATTGGCAACAGCCACAACTTCGACAGTCATGGAAGTATCAAGAAGAGTCAAAAGAAGGAAAGCAGCGGTTCCAAGAAATCTCCAACATCGATTGCGACAATGCTCTTTGGCAAGAGTTGAAGGTTGGTCGTCAAGGTCTTAGTGGTGACAATCTTGGCAGTCGTGACCTTAATGTTTATGTTGGTAGAGAGAGACGGGTGGAGGCTGTTTCTACGCCACCCGCGCACCACCGAGGACCGTATGACTTGGTATAAATAGTAGGATGGAGGATGAGACGGGTGCGATATCAATAACATAAATGACATAACATTTGATGGGGACAGAGTTTAAAACGTCTATCTTCATATCCGAATCGGTGTTTCAACATTCTAATGTAAACAATGCATTTTGCTAATTGAACAAATGTTGTTATATAGAAAGGGATCTTATTACTTGAACTTTATGATACCAAGAGCACGGTACTGAATTTACTATACACAAAGCTACACAAGCAATTCACTTTTTTCCAATCGAAATCACTGCTCATTCATCAGTAAGACTAACCACCAACTAAATAAAGCTAACCCGCAAGAAGCATCTCAAACATTTCCTCATCATTCAAATAATCAATGGTGCCATCAGCCTCAACACCATGTCGCCCTGCAATTGCTGCATCCAAAGCACCACCAGTATCAGCAGCAGCCAATCGATCTACATCACTGTTCGTAGGTGTAAATCTTTTCCGTAGATCCATCATCGTTGCGCTAAATCTGGAATGCACCTTACTATCCGACGTATGCTCCTCCGGCTCATTGACTGCACTTTGCGCTTCAACCAGGAAAGTAATGTTACTCTCATCTTTTGGATCTTGAGAACCGGCACTTTCTCCAATCGCCAACTCATCATCTGCTCCAACTTTCACAATTCCAAGAACTCCAAATGGCACTAACTCGGTTTCTATGATTGGTGGGTTTAGATCTTGAAGTGCAGTTGCCCCAATTTCATGTTCATCAGCTTCTCCAAAATCAGGAGCTTCAAACGGCACAACTTCTGACTCTGCTACAAATAATGGGCTAATAGCCACTACCGGCTTGGGTGTGGGTTTGTCAGCTTCTGAATGAATGGGAGTGATTGATTCAGCATGCGTATTTCATTTTTCTCCTTGCCAGCTTTAATACTCATCCTTCTTGTAAAGCTCTTGAATAAGGCATTCGCCCCAGACGCCATCCTCGACATACTCTTTCTGGTCAAGTAATTACGCGGGCGAGCATATACAATAAAGTTCCAAAAGCCCTGCAGAGCGCACATTGTGCTTGCCGTGAGAGCCAACCCATATTTGCCGTAACCTTTCCCCGATGATAGCATGTACTTTGGAGCAAACATGAAGTTAGCAGGGTTGGCTATGACGCAGATGCTAGACAACTATCAAATACCTCTCACCTGCGAGATCAAATAGGGGACCCATGTCATATAGAACGCTCCTACAAAAAGGGCTGCTTGATGAACAACCACCTTAGACATTTTTCCACGGCCGCCTGTGTACCAAAAGGTTGCCTTTTCTTGTTGATGTACTGCATAAATAACATCCACCATGATTGCAGTCGCACAGAAGAGTGCGAGCACAATAGGGATTTCAGGCCACCATCTAGAGAGCAAAACACAAGTCAGATTGTTGTAGATCAAATGGTTTCTCGACGATTGAAATGAGAAATCAACAAATTGGAGTTACTTTGCTGAATTGTTGCAAACGAGTACATTGTTATAGAATAGAATTCCAGCACAAGTAAAAGCAAGGCCAATCACAATTGGAGGCACCAAGAGATAGTATAAAATGTGATTTCTCTCCATCCAAGACATACTCCAGCCGTGTTTGATTGTAAAGTTGTAATACAAAGCCAATGAAACACCCAGAAACATGCAATGGTTCCCATCTGGATGAAGGAAGCCTGTGATTTGCACGTTCCATCACTTCTGCTGCTTCCTTATATATAATCCTCTTGCGGGATAGGCAAGGTGGTAAAGGACATTGCAAATGAACCCATTACATCAAATACACTCATTGTGCACAAGATCTGAAACATCGTTGTTGATGCAAATGAGATCAGAAAGTCAGCAAAGTAGTACTAAATTACGGAAACTGACTTTAGCCTCACCTTGTTGATGGGCTTTGAGCCCTTTTTGGCAATTCGTTGCGTATCGACAATGATGAACGAGGACCCCTGCCCTGCGTCAATAAAAGTCAATGCTATGTTAGTTGATCGAACATAAAAATATTACACTTTGCTTGAACACATACAGACTTAATAGTATTGATAGAATAGCTGCAGTTCGTGGCAACCAAGCTAGTACTACCTTTTTAGTACTTGTGTCGGCTCCTGCATAGCCTTGACCTTCACATCTGCAAATGTAATTCATTGACTGTACAAGTTCACAGTTGCTTGAGTTTTTTGGTACTGGCAGTCTTTTGAAGAACGAATCCATTTCGGAGCAAGTGACATTATCACCAAACAGTTGCACTATCCTGTCAGGAAACTGGACATTATTTTGAAGACAGAATTGGCACTTATCCTCATCGTTATCCACACCGAAACTGAACTCCGTCAACTTGGTAGGGCAAAATTTACATTCCTTGCTAGCTAGAGCCGCTGCTGCATCACATGCCTTGGCGCAACTCTCCACATTCTGAACTGTATCCGGGTATGTATAATTCCAACTGTATTCATCATCATCGTAATCATCAAATTCAATAAATACCACAGGATCTAAGTAACAGTCGGTTGGATCTCCTGGGCACGGCAAACAGGAGCCGTAATCGTACAAATCAGCAGAGTCCACTAAAGTTAGATAGGTATTACTTTCGGGCATGTGCAGTCAAGAGCCAGTGGTCGGGTGCTAACAGCCATAATACAAATCAGCCACTTTCAGCGCATCATAACCATGGACTCTCACCCCTCCTGTAGCCTCCGGGCTCCGCCATCCGGCTAGCCCTTCGGGACATTCCATGAGGGAGTCCTCTAATAAAATTCTGTCTCCGGCCCAACATGCGTTCTCCCAAAAAATCCCCCGGACATAAAGAAAATGGCTAACAACCATAATACCATATTGGATGAGAGGTTGAAAATGTGGATTTGCCTCCTAAATGGAACCGCATCCCAAATAAATAGAAGGCGCGCCGACTCATCAAGAAGAGACATTTCCCGCCACCGTCGCGAGCGACCGAGCACCGAGCCCCCTCTTTGGTTGGATTCGATGAGAAAGCAAGTGGATTATGGCTGCCTATTTTTCTGACAGCTTTGAAGATAAGCTTGCTGTTTCTGACAGCATAGACAAATGCTCTTGCCAGCTGATTGATGTCAGCGATGTCTCGCATTACTCTCTCTAGACAGACTGACGTCTAAAGTACCATCAGTTCGTCTAATGGATGACCTCAATGTCATCCATTATTATTGTTCAATAGCAAAGTCGATTGATACTTTTGCATCCCAATCTCTTTACTAACAGAACACCAGCCATGTCACTGGCAACCCTCCACAACCCTCAGCTAGCACTCACCTCCAGCTTCGGCGGCAGCCTGCGAGCCTCGAACCGCCCCAAAGAATCGGACCTCATTCTGCAATCGCTGCGCAAGAAGCATGCTCCGCTCTCGCTGCTCAACGAGTCCACCCCTCTCGTCAATTCCTCCTCTTCATCTGCTCCCGAAACCTCCGACGAGACGGCCGACATCACCGACAAGGAACGCATCAATCTCACACTGCTAACGACCATACTCGTCGTCACCCTCGGCAGCTCCCTCCAATTCGGATACGGCACAGGTGTCATGAACAACTCCGAGGGGTTCATCCTCAACTACTTCCACTCACACGACATGGCATACACCCTGGTCGGCTGGTCCATCACCGTTTCATGCTACGGCATTGGCGGATTGCTCGGATCCATCATTGGACCCAAGTTTATCGGTAAATACTGCGGACGAAAGGCCACACTGCTTTGGAACAATGTCTTTTTGGTGACTTCTTCGTATTTTATGATTTGCGCCAAGGCATGGTGGTATCAGGCGATTGGGCGGGTGTTTGTCGGGATTGTCGCGGGGATTGCCACGGCGGTTGTGCCCACGTACTTTTCGGAGTTGTCGCCGATTAGTATTCGAGGTGCGGTGGGTACCATGCATTAGCTTGGGATTACGGTTGGTATTGTCATCAGTCAGTGGTTGAGCACTCCTAGTTTGAATATTTTTGGGTCCAAAAAAAAGTGGCAGGTGAGTTTGGAGTTCGATTCATTGTTAGTGTGTCTGCGTTCGTTTGCATATAATATCTGGCGCTCAGCAACTTTTCTCTTTCAACAATCAACACTTTAGTATCTATTCGTCGTCCCAGTACTGTTTGGTTTACTCCAATGCGCAGTACTGCCGTTTTGCCCCGAATCTCCAAGCTACCTCTACCAAACTCAAGGAAGAGAGGCTGCCAAAGAGACATTGAAGAAATTGCAACCTGACGAAGACGTAGTCAATGTATATCTCGATCTGATTCAAGAGGAGATTGAAGCCATGGATATTCCAACGGCACGCTGTCCACCAAGGAACTGTTTTGTTCCGAGACTTTGCGCAAGCAACTCATTGTTGGTATTACCGTTCAGCTCATGATGCAATTCAGTGGAATTGATGCTGTATTCTACTACTCGACTACCATCTTTTACGAGGCTGATGTTGCGAATCCGGAACTGGCAACCACTTCGCTTGGCTTGGTGAATGTAGCAATCACGTTTGCCGCTGTTAAATACATGGATGTTGCCGGACGAAAGAAGCTATTGACCATGAGTTGGATTGGCCTTATGGCGAGCTATTTGCTGCTTACGATTAGTTTTGTTTGGAAGCCGTATTACGACTTTATGGATAGCGTGAGTGGAGGAATGCGAATGTAGTACTTTGTGTTTGCAAGGCCTTGCTCATACTCATAAATACTTACCTGCTTCTTACAGGTCTCAGTTTTGGCTGTTACTGGAGTCATTATCTTCTTTGCATTTGGACCGGGTTGCATTGTATGGTTCATCATTGCCGAGATCTTTCCGCTCTATGCTCGAGATACGGCCATGTCTGCGTGAGTATAGAAGAACGCGAACATTGCTTGTTATGCGACAACACAATAACATTACGTGCTTCCAAACACTACTTGCAGAGGTACGGAAGAAGTATGCTTTTAAGTGATTTGGGAGGACGACGAGAACATTTAACTACTCAATTATCTATTAACCTTGCTATAATTTGCCCAAATATAACTGGCTCCATTGTTGCCGCTTTTCTTTTTAGCACCATCCTCTCTTTGCCGTTGCTTTGCGCCTCTGTTTCTCCATTTTATGCTTGTTACGTCATATGTTTCTTCGTCAAAGGAGACTCCCATCTCTGCCAGTAATCTCCCATGGTAGCCTTCTGCCTTGGGTCTATATTTCTAACTACCCCTTTTACCAATAATAAATTGCATCCAATCCCATAACCTAGAAGCCTCGCCGTCACGCTTCGAATCAACATAGGTATGTATCAAGATCACGCCATCCTCCAACTCAACTGCTTTATCGTTGTCGTTACGCAGTCTCCTCCACACCGTCTGAGCATGCTCAAAGAATACACCGAGATCTTTGTTTGGCCTCCATCTGCACATCAAAAAAAGCTGTAGTTCAAATCCAATCACGTACAGTACGCCATCGGTACTGCGAAACTCAGCCGCTTGAAATGGTTCCACTGATGAAGTCGATCTTTCAAGGGAGTCATTGAGTATTTGAATGATGCGTTCGATGGCCTGGCCTGGTGCGTTGGCGCTGATTATTGCAGCCGCTAACTCATGCTCTGAGGCTTTGCGCACTTCATTGGCAAAATCCCTTTCACGGGGTGAGAAAGACTTGATTGTGCTGTTGGAGAAGACATCCAAAGACCGCTCAGATGTTCTCTTTCCGGTCGATCTGCTTGGTCTCCTTGGTGCTTGGCTTTCTTCAGATTCGCTGGACGAGTCCTCGCTCGAAGCATTTGGGCTAGGAGGAGTGTCGTTGGAAGAAGCCTCGCTCGAAGCATTTGGAATAGGAGGAGTGTCATTGGAAGAAGCCTCGCTCGAAGCATTTGGGCTCACCGATCTTGCTCTTTTATTCCTCAACCTCATCGCTCGATCGGTCAAGGCCACTACTAATTTGCCCTTTTCCGAGACATCATCTGTGCTAGGCTTAACTCCAAGTCTATCGCATTCCTCGATCAGCCACGATATTGGTTTCTTACAAAACAACTTCACCAATCGTTTCCATTCTTTATTTTGTTTGCTTCGTTTGCAAGCCAGTTTGTGACCTGCCAGTTCTAGCTCAAACTTCCTGAAGCAATTGAATAATTCGACAGAACAAGCCAGGTAATATGCATGAGGGGTTGTCAAATACCTTTGCCGGCAACTGGTAGATGACTCCTTCTTGAGGTTTACGCCATTCCCACCGCCACCCAAACCAAAGGCGAGAATACCTTCAGTTTCTCCGCTAGCTTTTCCTGTCAAGGCGACAACTCTTGAGTAGTAAACTTGGTTGCGGTAATACATCGGTTGATCCGTAAGGTTGCTGCGACGGGGATAGTCTTCTTGAACTCTATATCTTTTATGGAGCCGATGTTGATAGCATCGGCCAGCTTTCAATAGACAGAGCAAATGCGCGAGCTTAATCATCCAACTGCTTGACTCTGACATCAAAAAGTGCAATGAAACTGCATCGTGTTCAACCAGAAGTAAGAACTGCTCAATCTTTGTGTCAGATAATACAAACGTGATTCTAGAATTTTGGTCCAATTCATGACCTGGGGTGTTTTGACGGTGAGATATGCCAATGCCATCAGTTCCTGGCACTGTTTGTTTTCGTCATATCTGTGACCAATCCAATTTGAGTCAATGGGAATAGTGAACTCTTGGTAGTTATTCACGACTTCGTCTATCTCCTCTTTGGTAAAATAGATCAGAAGGACAAATAGCCTCAATAATAACGCTTTCTGTATCCTTAGGTCGTTGTAAGCTGTGACATAAAATCCGAAGTCGTCAAATGATAGGATGAAGTTCTCTCTGCCTCCAGTTTGTATTGATTCCAATATTTCTCTGACAGCATCTTCACTTCTTTCAAGAGTTTGAATTAGTATGTATTCTGTGCTCTCTTTATTCTCACCAGGTTGTATCTGATTCATAAACTCGACGTATAGCCTCGGATCGAGTTCTTGATCAAGCGGCACCATAGTGTAAGTGCTTCTTTGCTTTCACATTTCAAGAGGGTGAGCGCTCTATGATTTCAATTTTAAAAATAGAAAGAGTGCAATTCATCCTCTCATAATTCCGACAAGAGAGCTGCTGTGCTCTTGTTTCCATAGAGATGTCTGAAGTTGCGCCATTGCCCGAAGAGGCATTGGTAAGTAAATGTTTGTTACAAGTTTGACCAATATTCTCTGGCTGATTGTTGATTTTCTTTTCATTCAGGCCTTATACCGAAGTCTGCTCAATCGAGATGACTTGACGCAAAGCTTCGTCTTGACCAACCTTCGAAACAGTCTCATTCCCCTCGCCCTAACCTATCGCGATCCAGATGTTCGTGCAAACGACCAAATGGGCCTCTCTCAGGCCCTTCCATGGCCGGTACGGCTTGTGCTCTGTATCTTGTTCCACCTGCTACCGAGGGAAGTCGCCGACTGGGAGCGCAGGGAGGATGGCCGTGTCTGGATTCGGTGCATAGAAACAGCCAAACTATGCAAGTTGTTCTGCATTGCCACGAAGCCAGAAAAGGACGCTACCCTTGGAAAAACATTCACGAGGCGTGCAACTCATCACTATTCTATTCAACGGTTTAGCGATTTCAAGGTCGAGGTCGACAACAACACGAAGGGAGGCCGGAATCGCCTAAAGTACCTGGATACGACAGTCGTATACCTCTACCACAGCCTTCTCCAGCCGGATGTACCGCTTGTCAGGGCGCTTCGATTGAAGAAAGGAACCACGGCCCAGAAAGAGAAGGCACTAGAAGCAGAAAGAGTAGCAGGTTACCCGTGGGGCCAACCAGAGACCTTTTGGTAAATCTACACAAATGCATACCGCGAATCCACTGTACAAGTAATACCAACTAAGTATTAGAAAGCCAACTGGTTTGTGGCCTTTACCTTCCCAAATTTGCTACATCACACTCAGCCATACACCTTCCTCGTCTTTGTTGGAACTGCAGCATTCTTTCTTTACTTTACCATTGAATATGTTCCAGAGACTAAAGGCCTTTCCGTTTCTCTAGTAACGGAGCAGTTCAAGTCCATTTCATTGCCTACGCAGGTGTTTGCTGCCCTAGTACAAAGGCTAAAGAAATGTACTAGACAGAGGAAAGTAGTAGGGGGAAGTGAAAGATATTATACGTGAAAGTGAAATATATTTGTTGATTCCTTTGTGGCTACTGCATGAGATCCAGATCTGAAAAAGACATGCAGAAATGATGGATGAGAATCATTTTGCAAAATTCATCGGTGAGCCTACACTTTGAGAGTCAGGTTAGCATTTTAAAATTTAGTTAGTCCTTTTTTCTCCTCCCACTGGGAATCTGCGTATTTCAAAATTAGCGGTTACTTGATTTCGTGGATCAGGAGCCTAAATCTGTAGTATTGCTCTGATCTGACGCCCAAATCCACCCACTTTCAACGGAGCCAACACCTGCAATCACCTCGTTGCTCGAAGATCTTCAGTGGAGCCACAAAGACGAGTTATCAGAGCCACTGCCACCTCTCTAAAGAGCTCTTATCACCTTGTATTGCAAGGAACACATCTAGTTCGAGGATGCAAGCAGGAGTTGGAAAAGAGTTGCAATCTGTGTGGTAAATGTTCTTAACTCTAGTTTAACGTTGTACTATAAGGCTACTCGGGACAAAACGTCGTAATCACTAGGTATAGATTTGCAAGTGATGCATTCAACAACATCAGAGCCATTGTCGTCTCTCTCTTGAGCTTTTTGTCACATCAGACTGTCCTTTGGCAACAGTGGACTGGGTCTTGAAGGCATCGCAACAATCAATGGGCAAATAGCGTAGTCAGTCAAGAGTTTGTGTGATTGGCCACGGTTCATTCCTCCTCGAAGGGCTGATTGTTACTTCTGTTCCTGCTCATGTTTACTATTCCTGTTCCACCACCTTCCACATGAATCCATCTTTATCCGAGAGAGTTGTACCACCATCTTCTGAGGCAATAGGACTCCATTTGACAGCAATGATATCGTCTCAACTCTGGCACTGCTATTCGACTCATGACGGAAGCAAGCAAACAGCCGAGAAAGGAGAAACTTCAAGGACCGTGTCATGTCAACACCACTGACTTTATATCGGCCGGCGATCAAACATTCCAATACCATTCGTCCTCGATTGCACAATGGGTTCCATTGTGAAAAGTGCTTCGCCAGTCCGAAAATCCTTGCAGATGAATCTATGCAATCATCAATTCAATGGTACTTATGAAGACCAAAAGAGCCTTTATAGAGAGAATGGCTCTGCCAGGTTGCTGCTCTTCTTCCGTTGAATGATTGAGCAGCTTGCAGGCCACAGACACTCCGCCACTATGAGCGAATTGGATGTCGGTATATAGAGTTCCTCTTCTGTAGATCGACGTGACGCGCAATCTCCTCAAGAACCTCAACGACGGAGAGACCTAATGAAGCCCAGTCGGAAGATCGGTCCATGATTTATTGCAGGTGAAACAGGCCGTGAGAGAGTTGGCAATGGCTCTGCTAGCCCATCCGCTATGGCTCCACTGAAGATCATCCATCAGCATTGAGAATGGGTGGATCGGAGAGATACTACAGATTTAGGCTCCCAATCCACAAAATCAAGTAGCAGCTAATTTTGAAATACGCAGATTCTCAGTTGGAGGAGAAAAGAGGACTACCTAAATTTTAAAATGCTAACCTGACTCTCAAAGTGTAGGCTCACCGATGAAAATGTTACTATTGTGGTATTTAGTGCTTGACTCAGAGAAAGATAAGATAAGTGTTAACTAGAGAGAATCAAAAGAAGTTCAATCAAATTAGAATACAGTAGTGAGCACCAACACTCTATGAAGCAGTTCATTCACATCAAATCATAACAATAATTTAGAACAATGATCAAAGCTCTAACAATCCGAACTCCAAACTCTCAATACATTGTCTCCTAAAAATCAAAGCCCTAACTGATCATGTATTTCCATCACCTGAACAAAACATAAATGCTGCAAATGCTAAAGTGGCCACAGGTGACCAAAACAAAGCAAAGTTTGGGGCTAAGCTTTTGGTAACTGAAGTAGTCACATTCTCATCTGTGAAGTTAGTTGTCAAAAGATAGCACTTCATGTTGATTTGCGGGACATAAAACAACTTATAACTGAAGTGGATGAGATTCATCAAGTCACTGAAGAGCCCATCGGGGTTTGATAGAGCTTCTGGATGGCCACGAAAGACCAATACCAGTGGGAATAATCATGCAGTCAGTTCCAACAACTGCAAAGAGTCTTGTGCTGTGGCCAAGGTACATTATGAATCCTCGGCACATGATGCTTTTGTCGGTGTACTTGTGCTTCCTGCTGGATCTTTTCTTCCAATGGACAATGACTTCATCTCATTGTCTTGTGATCTTGTCACATTTGAAATGGTACTTCAACTCAATTAAGATGCCTGATTGTTCTCCCAGTGTCAAGCACTAAGTATGCTCACAACTCCCAATTGTTTCCTTTTGCTCTTCCTCACAGACAACCTGATAGATCATGGTTATTTGCTTATGATTGCTCTAGCAGTAGCATGGCAAGTAATAATTGCTGCAGAGCACACTGACATGCCTTGAAAAATCGGATGCAGGTGCTCGTCAGAACTTAGGCATGTGTGAGATAGTGTGAATTAGAATTTAGAATTCTTACATCTAAGTTAGTACTCTAACTCTAAGTTTGAGCAATATTTACATGTACATGTCTTGATCTCTCTCAGAAGGTTAGATTTTTGCTTAAGCTGAAAAGCTCATTGGATTGAAAAAGAATCATTCAAACAACTCTCATTCTCATTGTTACTTAATCATGGTATTGACATTGCAGTTGTAGTTGAAGTAGGAAATGTTTGTCAAGAACCACCACGCTGACAGATAATGGGTTGTAGAGATAAGGGAGCTTATCTGATTTTCCGTTTTTCATGGTTTATGCCTGGCCACCATCAAAATCCGGTTCGAATTTGAAATCAATTCGACCGGCCTCACTTAGACGATTTGAAATTTTAACCCGTCCGAGCCGGATTTCGACTGTTCCATGTTTTGCCTCAACAAAAAGGTTTATGCCTGGGCAGTGTTTTTGAGCACTGGTTATTATACTCTATTGTCACTTGATTGCTCTGTTAATCTCATCTGAATCTACCTCATTCAGTTGATTTACTGAAAATCAATAGAGCCCAGCTGGTGGTAGAACTTAGTCCACCAGGTTACTCCTAGTTCCTAACAGCCTTGTATTGATTGCTGTGTACAACAAAAAAAGAAGAAGGAGGCCCCATGCCCAACTTGAAAATGAGCTCTCTCTCTAGAGTTGAAACAGGGCTGAGCCTGCTGCGAAACTTATGATAGACAAATATAGATGTCTTCTGAGACAAATAGAGGACTCTTTACTGAAAGGAATTCTCTCAAAGAAGCTCTGCTCTGTCAAACAAAAGTTAAACAGGAGAGTATCGAACTTTTTGGAAGCAAGACCGACAAAAGCCCCCCAGCCCAGCCCCCGCCACATCATCTATTTTGGATATTCCCTGATGTGTGTATTGTCGATGGTCGAGAGTTGGTCGTTCGTCCATCAAATGAGGCGCACATGATAGGGCTGTCTGATCCAGGTGTTCTCTTGTTGCTTTTGTTTTGCTGCGAGACTTGAATGGCAGGTGCACCGAAGCGCAAGACCGTCGCTCTGTCGTATCTATTTGAGATGTGCATATTATTGGAAGTGCTCGGCCGATTCACGTAGATATTCAGGATGCGAACACGCTTCGCACGATCTTTTGTATTGGCTCGTTGTCGTTGCCGCTGCTGCTGTTGCTCCATCACTGTGAACTCACAGCCCCGCCCCTCTTTCTCTGTACAGAATTCACATCATCTTCCAAACATGCGTCTCTCGATCTCTGCCACCTCCTTCGCCGCAGCCGTAGCTGCCTCCCAGGCCCTCCTTCGCCTCGGCTCCAACTCTGCCGTCGCATCCGCCGTGGACGTGGCCTACGAAAAGCACGACGAGCGCCTCCAAGCCGCCGGCGAGCACCCCTCTCTCGACGAAGAGTGCGACTTTGTGACCTCTTTCAAGCTACGCGGCTCCGATGCCGACGCCGGTATCTTGGGATGCACCAATCCCGAGTACGTGTGCGTCGAGGACGATAGCTCTTCCCGCGGCGGTCGCTGCGTCCCCGATGTCTTCGCCCACCGCAAGCTACAAACTTCGAACACACCTCCCTGTACTACCAAATGTACGGGAATTGGGGCCTGCGGTGGTGGAACGGATCCCAACATTGTGGGTGCTGCTTCGTGCTGCGGCTACAGGGCTTGCTTTGGTATCACAGGTAAGCTTATATTGAGTTCGGAATACACGCTCAATTAGATTGCAGTGTTTTCAGATTTGTGAGCATTAAGCATTGCGATGGACCTAACCTCCTCTTTAATTATCACTTCAATAGGAACCAGTTCCATCGATGCAGGTTCTTGTTTGGTAAGAATTGTCATTGAAACATTAAATCATTTCATCAGAGTTCAAGCTCACACCGAATTGTTCATGCTTTATAGGGCAACAAGGCATGTTACAAAATGAAGAATGGTGAGCATGACAATGAGCAAATCTTGCTTTTTCACTACGATATTCCTTCTCCTCTAATAGCTTCTTCTGCTTCTGACGCATTCGACAGCTGTAATCGGAGCGAAATCTTGCCGTGGAGATTCCAAGTATAAAGGAGAAGATGGTGCTTACGGCTACGCTTGTGCCTATCTTCAGGGAACAGTAGGGTACAACTCATGCATCGAATATGGTGCTTGCTACCAGAAATGTGAGTTCATCATTTGAGAGTACATCATTTAATGTTTCTTCATCTTAACCAATTATCTATTATCTAAAACAGCAACAATGAACAAAATCTTCCACATCGGCGACAATTCTTGTTACGGAGCATCTACTGTAAGAACTTGTATTTCTTTTCTGCGTTAAATGCAACAACTCTTGGAGTCTTTCGTCTCTTATCTACCTTTTCTATTACTAATTCTCTCCGCAGTGTTCTTATGCTGCCAATACGGATGGTACCATTAAGATTGGAGACGAATCATGCAATGGATATTACGCGTAAGTAATGCCCATTACTTTTATAATCTTTTCTCAATTTGCCACTGTGTATTAATGTCATGTCGTTACCATCTTCGTATAGATGCTATGACGCACTCGGTGAGACCTTTTCAAGCAGCGCCTGTTATGAAACAATCATTCTGACTGAACACGCATCTCATGCAATAATTTTCAGGTAGTATTGGTTCGGGCAGTTGCAACGCAAAGAATGTGAGTTCGGAAAATCATTCACGTACAGCAGCTGATACTACAAGATACTTTATGTTCTAACTTACTTTCACGCCAGGCGTGCTACAAGACCTACCAATACATTGGAAACAATTTGTGGTGAGTTCGGATGCACGTCAATTTGGTCACGTTTGCATCTTGTTTCGTTTCACATGTCTTTGCCTTGCATTAATCCATTCCAGCAACACTGAAAATGAATGCTTCGAAAACAAAGTTGGTGAGTTTCGCACACTGTTATAGGTTGCTCAAATGTGAAATATTCTTTCCTCACCGACATTTACTTCTCTTTCGTCGATCTAGTACTAACCTCTGAGCCCTCCAAGGTGAGCTGGTTGATTTGCTTCTATGATTCCTTTTTCATCATTTTGTGCTCCTAACATTTCAATATTGACGCAATTGTCAGGCTCCTACTAAGGTAAATCTATATCTGACACTGTGCATGCCGTACACATCAATGTTAAGCAGATAGTAATTCGTCTCTCTCTTTGTATTAGTTTCCAACCAAGGCCCCTGTCACTGCACCCCCTACTAGCAGCCCAACCGAGGTAAGGCTTTGTTTATCACATGCATGTCTTACACACCAATGTTGAGCACATAATTATCCTTCTCTCGGTGTATTAGTTTCCAACTAAGGCTCCTGTCACTGCACCACCTACCAAGACTCCCACTAAGGTAAGAACCGGCATGCATTTGTTGATCTAAGAAGCCTGTTGCACCGAAGTCAACACATTACAATATCTCTCTTGGTGTATTAGGTTCCAACTAAGGCCCCTGTTACTGCACCACCTACCAAGACTCCCACTAAGGTAAGTGCCGGCATGTATTGTCAATACAAGAAGAAGCCTGCTGCTCACATTATTTTTCGCGAATGTTCCAACAAAAGCTCCAGTGACGAATGCTCCCACTGCGCCTACTAAGGTATGTGCTGGTGAAACATGACAATACTTTACAACTTTTGACGTTCGGATCAAGCTTACAATTCAATCAAACGGAAAGTCTCCAACTCAGGCGCCGACTAAGGTGAGATATTTGGTAATGCTTCATTTGTAGCTATATCATGCTAACTTGAAGACTTCGATGATCATGAAACCAGGCCCCCATTACGGCTGCCCCGGTTACGATGGTAAGTATATGAATGATTGAGTGATGAACTGCTGGCAATTTATCCATGTATCTTAATAATCAATCAACGCTTTATCTTTTACTCTAGATCCCTACTGCTCTACCGACTAACGTCGCTTCAAAGACTTCAAAGGAAGCAAAGGACGGAAAAACCGACAAGGGTGGCAAGAAGTTCTAATGAGCAGGCGTGGGTTTTGGCTGGATTTTCAGGAAGAAGGAAGGGACATGAAGAAGAATATTGAGTCTGTCGATACTGTGCCTGTGTGTCAAGGTTTTTAAGTGGTGGATTGTGGTAGATACATGTTATTGGAATAGTGAGAGGCAATACAATGACAAACAAGCCCGATAATGTAATAGATGAATTTCACCCGACCATCTTGCTTTCTGTATTGTATTTTCTGTAGCTCGGGGTTGTGAAGCTATTTACTTCTTCAATAGTTCAAAACGAAACTCAAAATAGAATCTAACTCTTAAACAATCAAAATCCTTCAAAAAATGTTCTAATCAACCTCGAACAAATGTGTGATCAATAATGAGGGAAATGTATCACAGTGACCAAAGATGTCATGTCTGATACCTGTTTGTTGATCATTCTCTTGCATTTACACCTGAATATTACCATCATCATTTGTTTTGAGTTGTCCATGTCCATCGTCAACCTCAAGACATTCCAAATGATCCGGCCAGACCTGAGGGATTTTCAATCTACAAAAGACTGGTTGGGCACCCTCATTGGGCAGATGACTGCAGCTATCTTGATCTCCAAGGCGACTTCTTCACTAAGACTGTGTTCTAAGCATGGGGGGTAAACAGATAGTTAAGCGAGTTAGATTCTATTTCTAGCCTCCAACAAGCTTACGACATCACAGTGGTTCTTAACAGAATTTCGGGGCGCGTTAGCGCCCCTTCACCCTGATTGCCGCCTCCGCGAATCAACTTAGTTCTCCGCAAAGATTACTGTACTGATGTTGTGAGCCCTGTCTAGCTCTACCGATAAGGAACAACCTGTTCGGTTCTACCAACACTTTGAACAATGCTGCCAGCATTCATCCCTTGATTCCGATGGGTTATTCAAGAGTTAACAGAATTGTCGGGGTGAAAAAACAGTGGCGCAAGTCGTCAGATTGTCTCAGGGAGCTTCTCATGAGGTTGTCGTGAGTTGTTCCTCCGCTGCTGCGCGCTCTCTCTACCGCTACTATTCCAAACTAATCTCCAACTTGATCGTCTCTCCACTGATCTGTTGATCCTCTGGCCTGCTGGAGCATACCATCCGAGGTCCACAGCCCAATAGTGGATTTGTGATTTTGGCAACAATCCCTGCAGGTGGGATAGTCAAAGCCCCACTTCGCACTTCGCTGCAGGTTGTTGGTTTGATTTTCCTTTTCCTTTCCCTCTTGTTTCCATCATGTATTTGTGCTGGTCCGTCGATCTCGCTGGAGGTTTTCTACTTCGTGGCATTTTTATCGAAGATGGGGTGCTCCCCCGCAATTCATGTTGCGGTTGCGTAGATGTCTTGGTGGTGGTCATCAAAGAGGGGGCCGTTGACTCTCCCCTGATTTGGGGTGGTCTCTTTGGTTCTCTATGGTATGTATGCGTAAGAAAAACCTGATGCTGCGGTTGTTCGCCGCTGCTGTGAGATGGGTCGGGCATGCTTGTTGATTGCAGAGGCCATGTCCACGGTGGTGGTTGTGGTTGCGATCGCCGTCGACAACGCGTGGGTGGGCGATGATGGATCTCGGCTTCCAGTCGGCCGATGCTCCTGGTTGTTTTGGCGTAGCTCTTGAGGATGCTGCGGGAGGTCCTCCTCACTAAGGTAGCTTGCCCCGAAGGGAAGTCGGAGAAGGTAGACATAAAATAAAATTTTACTCCTGACATTTGCACTAGTGTACAGAACTGGGTTGATGAAAATGCAACAGACATTTACAAGGTTGTGTCTGTTGGGCAACGCTAGGAAAGCAAACCCAATGGCCGCACCCTTAGGACCATGGAAAGCATCGGCCGACCGTCGGCGCTAGATCCTCAAACGCTACGGCAGAGGCCCACGTAAGAAACCACCCGAACCGCCGCCG
>JALLPI010000903.1:0-16179 GCA_036939935.1 Cyclotella atomus
ACGCGTCATATTACGGGTTGAGTCGGTACCCCCGCGGGCATGAGAGAAGTCCTCCCCTTTGACGAGACATCACGTGCTACGTGGATCTTGGCGGCCGGATTTGCATTTTGCATCCAATATTATTTGACGCTTGTGTCCGTCCACTGAGGTCCTCTTGGACTTCCAGCGCAAGACCGTCGACTAACGGGCTGCTGCTGGCTTCTGCTTTGCTACTTTCCCTCGCTCTCTTGGCAATGTCACGGATCTACCAAGCCGTGCTGCTTTTCTTACTTGCCAGCATCATCTGCATACATCGCCTGAACTCTATCTTAACATCATCTGTATCAATTGTTGCCGCCGATCAAGAACACCAAGTTTCGCCGTCCGGGAGCTTCATCCACACCACCAAGACACAAGATGCCAATCGACATCACATCTCCTTCCGACTTCACTCGCCAGACAATATCGGCGCACCATCTCAATTCCTCTCGGTGCAAGGCTACACATGTCCAATTTCAACGACATCTCTACCACCAGCTGTAAACCACTCCACTATATTCAACTTTACAACCACGATCACTACAGACTTGAAACTGTTATTTGTAGGTGACTCCATCATGCAGCAATTCTCTCAAAACTTCTATTCTGCAGTGTTGCTTCATGAGAAAATCAATTATACATCCACTTCATCTAGAGATTATTCATGGGGAGGAAAGGATGGGAGACATGTGATACTGCGTTCATTTATTAACGGGAGAGAGCCGCTGTTATCAGGGTTGCATGTGTGTTCTTCCATTTCGTCACCCGTGCATGGTGGTGGAGTGGTTGGATACTATCGGTTGCTAGATTTACCGAATAAAGATGGCGAAAAAGATTATGTCTTTTGTAAGAATGAACAGGGATGGAGCAAGACTGATGTGGACGAGCTTTTGAATTATGAGCTCAGAGAGTATAGTGGTGAAACTAGGCCATTGGTTCGTGCCAATTCAAGCCACGATAGCGGGAGTACTACTTGGTACAAGTCTCGTGATGTTGGTGCTACTGCCAACATTTCAAAAGAAACAGTGGGGAAGTTTGATGCACTTGTAATACGGCCTCCTGGACCTGGATGGATGGAGCTTCAAGATATTACACGTGAGCGTATACTCGAATCAATACAACTGCTACATGATCTCTTTGGAGTAGAGACTATCATATTATCGACTTTAATGTTCAACAACAATGTCAAGACTCAAGAAGATTGGAAGACTATGTTAAGGATCAATGCCATGATTCGAGATATTGCGCATACTTGGGGTAGTGAAAGTGGCGTGAAATATGTTCTGGTTCAGGATTTGGCTTCTCTTACGAATGAGATACTTTGGATGAATGCGAGGCATCTGGGCTACAACGTGTCTAGTTCATTGCATCATCCAAAGGATGAAAACAATAAACAATGGGAGAATAAAGGGCCTAATTTTCTACTGCATCGACTTTATATGCCCGAATGGAAGTTCAACCCATCAATCTCAATGATCTGCAATACACCTCCAATCTGCAATCCACAAGTCATATCGCTACCTAACGGCACTGAATTTACAAACGACAACCTTTGCGTTATGAACATCAGCGCAGATCCATTTCAATGTTTCTTCAACAGATTTTCGAGGGATGGAATGCATTGGTGCATGGAAACTATTGGCCCGCGGTTTTCGGCATCGATTGCTTGCTTACTCGGTTGCATTTACAATGGAGGTTCAGGCAGCCAGCCTGACGTGGGCAACGTGAGACAGTGCGAAATCGAGTGTAATCAAAAGTTCATGTCGTTACTTCCAGTTGATGATTCTTGGTTGGACCAAGGTACTGCTGTTTACTCTGGATCGAAGCATCATTGACAAACAAAGGTGTTGCAAATCAAAGATTAGGTACCTGGAAATTCTATAGTTAAGCTCATAATCTCCAGTGTCCATGCTCTTTTATATATTCAGCAGCATTATCTCTTCCTTCCTCCAGTGCAGCACGAGCTTCTTTTAAATCAATAATCCAGTCTGTGTCACTCATATCCTTCGTACGATCTCCAACTATAGTTTGGTAGTTTTGATTCAAAAGCATGTTGATATTTCGAAAGTATGCGGGCTTAATCTTCCCAATAGCTTCTATAACAGTTACTCCCGGTCTTGCATACACAGCATTTGTGTGGCCAGCACCATGCACTCCAATGAGCACTCTGCAATCTTGAATCATCTCAACAGTCTGATTCGCAGTTTTATCAGGAGAAAACACTATCTCTTCAGCTCTCGGAAATACTTCTCGCATCATTTCTAGTACATCATCTAAGTTGGCCGTCACTCTTTCTGGGTACCCCTGTCTACTTATCCAGCAACCCAAAGCTTCTGTAGGTTCGAGCTTGGAAGTTCTATCAACAAACAAAGCAGAATACGCCTTGAACATTTCAGAATCGTAGCAAGTGAAACCCAAGTCCCATGCAAGATCCCACATCAATCCATCAATCGGCGGTATCAGGACCACATCGGCTTGGTTTATCAGATTTCTATCACACGAGAGCTCGCCAAGATTGCGCCATTCCGTCGGTAATTCTCCTTTCCGGCAGTCATGAACATAGACTACTCGATCCGTGACCAGGTTATACTTTCGTTGAGCAATTTGAACTCCTACCCAAGTTCCATATAATACAGTGTGATGGTGCCACACGTTCGAACTATACAAATCTTTCATCTTTTCCGTCAAGTCAACAACTAGCATCTTTAGCTGCGGCTTATGCACCGTGATTGTCATACGAAGTGTTCCATCTGCTGATGGACCTCCCATTCTATCTATTGACAGCTTTTTAGTCTGAGGTAGATTGTTCAAGTCAAAATCTCTTCTATCTGATTGCCATTCATCCATCATTGACCACTCAAACATGTGCTTGCATTTGTAATCTTGGTTAGGTTTGACTTCTTGCTTTGAAGAGTTGATGGCAGTATCATTGTCACGCAACGATACATTGCTATCTGCAGGAGAGTCGACAGATGATAACAGAGATTCTGCATCTTTGGCTGGGGTAGGTACCGACGGTATTGTTTCAATCTCACTCAAGTCAGCAGCCAACGTTTCAATCTCACTAAAACCAGTATCGACATCACCACCAGGTAAAGTTGTTCCACTTATATCAGCATTGTTAATTAAACTCTTGGCAAAACTATCAAGTTCCGAATGAGCTGTATCCTTGCCAGGTGAAAATACTTGAAGTTCAAATAGCTGTATTGAGTCCCCAGCCATGGATTCTATTTTGATCTTTTGGACCGATGGCAAGCATGCACTTGATGTTGATGGCTTTTGCGAGATGTAAGATATCAAATAGTATTGTTCAATCTCAGATCTTTTGCTGGATCCTTGTCCAAGCATAAACCAACACACTTACCAGATTCTCAAATATACAATCTGCATCAAACACTTCCACAAACTCACCCGAAGTACATGTACCCCAAACATCTCTACTTTCAATCACACCTCCATTCCCATCTATCAACGACAATCTGGCAGTTTTGCATCTACAACCCTCAACATAACTCTTTGGATCGAAACACCATCGATTCAACAAATGTATCGAATGGACATAGTAGGAATGTTGCAA
The DNA here is from genome assembly GCA_036939935.1 of Cyclotella atomus. NCBI lineage: Eukaryota > Bacillariophyta > Thalassiosirophyceae > Thalassiosirales > Thalassiosiraceae > Cyclotella > Cyclotella atomus. The sequence goes on from JALLPI010000903.1 coordinate 3,596, forward strand.
ATCAATTTCTATCCAAGCATTCGAGTCAGATGCATCGGTATGAGAAAAGGTGTTTAAATCTCCATCGATGGCATAATCGGCGGTTTGTGATGAATATGTGGATGATTGGGATGCACTCTTGCCTTTGGCTACGTTGATGAGTGGATGCGAAGTGCTTATTGTGTCAGATGCTCCTCGTAAGGAATTGATTTTATTTCCGTAGAGTTGGAATGCTAATTGGACGTCTATTGTGTCCATTTTGAGTGCGGTTAGACCGAGAAAGAGGAGGAAGGAGGTGAGGATGTAGATTCGTCGTTTGGAGGACGGTGCTGTCTCTGCTGTTGCTTCTGACATGATTTATATCTTATATATTGTTGGGTTGAGTTCAATCAATGTACCTGTATGCTCGGGCTACATAGTGCAGCTGCAGCTGCAGGCAATTTCCAAGAGACGAGAGAAAGAAAGAAGAGAGAGGAGGCGACCCCGCCGTACCTTTCAAGGGGTTCAAGATCTTTGCTTTTATACAATAGTAATCTCATGATCCGACAAGTATTGCAGTTGAAATTCCAAAAGAAAAACGTCAACTCTGCCTCCCCGGTTAGACGATGAAGCTGACCACTGCGGCAAGCTTCCAGTGCGTGACTGCTCTTGCAGAGGCGATGATGCTGGCTTCGCCCACTTGTCGTGCATCGTGAGCTACCCTCGAAGGAAAAGCATCCAAGCTGACTATTCATCTGATTTCAATGCTCCGTGGATGGCCTGCCATAAGTGCAAGCAGCTCTATCAACACCAGCTACAGCTCGATTTACGTGAGGAATTCAAACTGGTCGTAGATGAGCAGTGTCTGGAGTGTGGATGGCGCCACATTGTCGTTCAGAGTACAATGTTTGGAATAATTACCAACGGAACACAGAAATCAATACAACGACGTGACGAGATCTTAGAGACTGCTCTAACCGTAATGATCAGCTGTCAATGCAGTCTGATCTAACAATTCATCCAGATAGCATTGAGAATTTGAAGACTATCGCATTCGAATTGATCGGTCAAGTCAGTTTGGACGGGGAAGATGTCACCGAGATAGAAGCAAGGAAAGGGCTACAGTTCCTATATGACAGCCGAAAGATGAAATACTGGATTTGCAGAAGGTATAGTTACATCCGAATCTCAAATTGCTCACTTCAGGGCCATTTGCATTGAGAAGTTTGGGCCTCAAGAGGCGTTTGGTAAAACAGAAACACAGGTACAAGTCCTTGAGAGATTACGAACTCCTTATCAGATGTCAGTTGAGAAGAATGGAGAGGTCTCCTGCCTCGTTAATGGTGCAAATTTAGCAACTGAGTTAGGAAAATCATATCACACAATAGAATCGTGGCGTCTGCTGAAAATATTGATTGCCGTAAGTAAACAATACCACGGTCGAGAACATAACCTCACACAGACGCTCGAGGGGGTATTATCAATACACTTCAAGACTGCATATGTTGTTTCGCTGTAAGGCTGTGGCGCCCGCTTTGACCTTCGTCGTTTTAAAGTCTTCCGTTATGAAGCAGATAAGTATGTTGTTTGTGGGCCAGACGAAGTTGCGGAAGAAAAAAGGTAACGATGAACGTTGATCCAACTAGTGTTCTGTTGCAACCATACAGGACTCCAGTAATTTGCCATGGATTCAAGAACAAAGCAGCATATTTGAATGGAGAAATTGGAGACATCAGGTCGTTTGACGAAACTTCTGGTAGGCGCGGCGTTTATTTTGAAGACAAGTCCATCAAGCCAAAGAGCGTGAAGCCTCGAAACCTGAGGATTCTATTTGAGTTACCTGACAATTAAATTCATTGAGCATAGACATATCATCCACTGCACAATAACCCATTGATCAAAGGTGGGTGCTGCTGTTTGGCCTGCACATCGACTCTGACCTCATTTTTCAGAACAGATCTAGCGTTTGACATGTTGCATTTCTTCAGGGCATTGGCTACAGCATAATGTATAATCATTCATTTCGATAATGGTTTGGTTCACTGTCTCTAGTAAGTTACCGATTTATTGCTGCGTTAAGTTCAATCAGTACGAGCCTGTATGCTTAGGATACAGCTGCAGGCAATTTGTGATCCTCCGTGCTTTAGCAAAAGCTGTTATTATCGGTGGTCAATAAAGGCCTGAATCTCCTTCGGTCATTTGTTGATCTATGTTTGGGAATTTAGAGTATTTGCCCACTACATAATATCAAGCATTTTCTGGTCGAAACGTCGAAGTCGACAATCGGCCCTCTAATTACTAGACCCCACCGAAGTCCACGGAGAGGAGAGTCAGATAAACCAAACCACACACAAAGAACACAAATCGATTGCATTGAATCTCAACAGACAACCCTATCCTACAAATAACAATGTCGTCACTCTGGGACAACGTCCTAAACTCAGCCTCCGAGGCAGTCACAAAGGCAGCTGCAGCCGCCGGCTCCGCCACCCAAACCGCCGCATCCCGAGCCAAACTCCACGCCGATCTCCTCGTCATCGATCGCGACATTCTCACTCGCAAAGAAAAATTCGGTGTGGACATGTACACCCATTTAGAGCAAATAACGTCCACTCAAGAATTTTACGTGGCCGAAGACAAATTAATCAACATACTAAGGCCCACGCTGATCAAGGCGCAGAGGGAGGTGGCCGCCTACGAAAAAAAGAGGGATGCCATGAAAGGTAAAGTCAATTTGGCTGAGGCCAATCGATCCGCGACCGGGTCAATATTGACTGCAGAGACAATGGGTCAAAAGTTGTTTAATGCCGCTAGTTTTTTATCGGCGGGTGCGAAAGAAGCGGCGTGTAAGACAGAGTTGGCCATGTTGGAGAGACAGATTCGGGGATTTAAAGAAGAGTTTGGGGTGGAGTTGTATCCCGTGTTTCAGAGTATGGAGGATAATGAGGGGTGGTTGCCCACGGATCGGAAGGTTAGGAGTTTGTATGATGCTTGTAGGGAGGATATTGGGGAGATGGAGAAGAGTAAGGCGGAGAAGAGGGAGCAGATTCGGCAGTTGGAGGGGGTGGAGGGAAGTGGGTTGACTCCGCCCAGTGTTCCTGTGGTACAGCAGGCTGCTCCTACTCCTGCTCCCGTTGTTGTGGCTACTCCCGTGCCTTCGAATTATCAGATGAATGGGCAGTCGCAATGGGCTCCTGCTGCTACTGCTTCGGAGAGCTCAAATGCACATGCTCCCTATGGAACTTCTTACGGTTCATCTCAGCCTACGGCATCTTACGGATCATCACAACAACAAGTTGCATCCAATTTTGGAGCAACTGCACCTTATCCAATAGACAACACCTTCGGATCAACTGACAACAAGACCCTGCAAAATCAAACTGGATTCGACTTTATGCAAACACAATCTGCACAAAATAGCATGAGTAGTCTCCATCAATCGACAAATACAATGAGTGTACAGCAACCAACAATTTCTCAATTTGGAAACAATAACATGAATCCATCATCGGTATTTGATCCATTTGATGGGTTATCGACCACTGCACCTTCTTCTTTTGGTCAGAATAACACTACAGGGTTTGTTGGTACTCCGGCACCTGCTGCAACTTCTTTCGGCTCGACAGCACCGGCAGTGAATAAAAATGCATTTGATCCGTTTGCCAATAATTCGACGTTGAGTGATGCTGATGTGAATTTGTTCAAGTATTGATGAGTATTAAGTTTGGTGTGCTTGAGAATTGTAATGATTGATGAGCAATAATTTATAAGTAAATTGCTCCAGATTTGTTGATCACAGAGATGAAAGCAGCTCTTAAACTTATGAGAAATATGTATTGAAATGTTCAACGTCATTTCCATTAGGACTTCTGGGTTGAATTATGAATGTTTGGTCTTGAATTTATTTTGGAGCAAAATCTCTACCAAGTCTCATATCATACGTCTTGCCTCTATTCGCATTTCCATCACAATGCTTATTCTTGAAATAAGTCATTGCCTCATTGGTAGCAGCAGTAAGTGCACATAGCATAAATCCATCCATCTTTTCTCTATCTGCACTTATATTTTTCTCTTTCTTCTTTCCGCTTTCAACCACTTGTAGATATTTGCCCGATCCAATGTCCATCGGTGGCTCAATCAAAAGTGGCGCCTCACAGGTGAATATGTCATGAGGTACTTTTCGTTTGCCCCAAAAATACTTGTCGACGGGATATCGTTGGCAGAAGTGTATGACTGATGGTAATGGGTACTTGGAGTGGTCGGGATGCGATGCAAATGGGCATACTTGGTCCGTAGGTATGGCATCGATGTACCTCCATCCTTCACCGCCGATCCCTGCTGATGAAACCATCAGCGAATCTATCAGGGTATGTGGTAGCTGTAGATGAGCTGCTGCTATGCAATAGGCATCTGTCATTTGTTGGTTCAGTTTAACAACATTAGTCAGCATGTGAGACAGATTTGACTCAAAGCAATAACAAGTACTTATGGTATGCACACTTCACTTACACATCTCAGCCAACAAATGAGGGTATTCCTTATGAACCCTGGGAGCAAACTCAGACCACTTATTTGCAATGCGTTGCATATCCGCGGCAGTGCCAATATAAGGCGGTCCTGCAGGATAAAATAACTGTCCATCACTTTGACCTACATCTTTCGCGGGACTATCTTCACCAGCAATCTCATCTAAATTAAACTTTCTCCACTGCACACCCAATCCGTAAGTCTGGGCAAATGGACTACCGTGTGTGACAACCTTTTCCGGCTTTGCATCGAATATTTTTTTCCGCCGAGGACTGACAATTGTTTCTCTTTCATTGGAAAAGTCATCAGTGATTGGTCGCAAAAGTAAAAAGTCCGGATCACACAATATCACCACCACATCTGGATTCTTCATCTCTCCTTTCTCATCCATTCCCATAAACTCTGACTCTTCGAGGAAATGCTTTAAACCAAATGGTTTATTAAAGTACTTGTAATCTCCTTTAACCTCACCTTTTTCATCTTTGACGCCACTAAAATGAGGAGTAAAGTGTATTCGAAATCTCGTGCTCATAGATTGTATGTGGTCTTGGTGCCACTTTCTTTCTTCTTCAGTCTGTTCATCGGTGCATCCACTAGCAATACGGGTGATATATCCAGGTTGAGATACTTTGAATGCCGAGAAGAAGAAGAGATAGGATTGCCAATGTTGGAATGTGGAGCAATCGGTAGAGAAGATTATGTGCAGTGTGGCCCCGGTGGTTGGAGAGGTCAGTGGCTCGTTTGTTATCAACAATTTGTTGTCTGATTGAGGTGTTGGTATTCGTAATCCCGCACCGCCGATAGCATTGCTGTTACTCATGTCTATCACTTTTGCTGACAATTTATTGACAAGTCCATATAGTGAGAAGAATACAAATATGATCAGTGAGCCAATGGCCTTTATTGGTACCAATGATGGTTTGGATTTGCTCCCGTCATTTGATAACTTGTAGATGCTTGAATTGGAGCCGTTTGAAGAGGCATTTGCGATTTGTTTTCTTGTAGGCCGCAACATTGTAGAAGTCGACGGTAGCGTGTGTGAGAAGTTGTAGTTGTAGGGTGTATCGTGTTGACTTATGACTGCGCGCCTAAAAATGACGAGAGCTTCCTCCTATGTACTCTTCAGACTACAGGTCCTCGCGCCCGATGAACAACCTGGATGGTGGCTAGCTCTGGACCGGTTGTTTCTTTCCAAGGGGCTGCTACGGTAGAGGGGCTGGTTGCCCGATGAGATGAGCGACGAGAGATGAGAGGTGATGAGCGAGAGAGACGAAGTGCTAGGCCTGTGCTGAAGTGATATTTTAGAGAGCATGGAGAAATGTAACAGCCGTCTTGAGAGCAGCCCTGAACTGATCGAATGGACAGGACAGAGGGCGCGAGGCTCGAGGCAGATCGAGGCTCGTCATCAACGGCCGACGGCCGACGTAGAATGAGGAGAGGAAGATGGGGACCCAACAAAAGAAAGACAGCATCAAAGGGCATCCAAGATATTCAACTCCCATGATCTCAAATCCGCTATCATCTGTCATGGTGCCACGCCCTACCGCTTGGATGTCAGTTATACCATCATTTACTAGCGAAGCTAAAAACGAAGAACCGATTGTGTGTCTGATAGAAGGATACTGTGGAGCATCTGATCGTCCGCCGACTCTCATGCTGGGTTCAGACTCAATTGCCTCTGCAGTACTAGACGGGCTGCGGCAGAACAGGTTTTGTGCATTGAGTGTTGCGACAGAAAGAGAATGGAGAATGCAACACTGCAGTCAAACCAATGTTGTGCAGAGTATGGCCGGCCTTGATGGAGAGAATCGACCTTCAAAGACTTTCAGTGAGGCTAGATTGAAGGAATGCTATCCAACAGAATCTTTACAGAAGGTACTAGACTCGTTGCCTGATCCATTTCTATCAAACAATCTGCAATCAAAAGACAACAACAAGAGCACCAAACAAAAACGTCCTCCAGCAGTAGACAGCTCACCAGTTCAGATGCACTGTCGCCTTATAACTGAAGTTCCTCTATATGGCACAAAGACTATGATACTGCTCCAAGTAGACGCATATGTGATGCATCAATCCGTATTGCGAAAACAAACAACTCTTCATCCGAATCCAATATCTATACAAGGCAATCCAGATGTAAGGAAGATTACAGCAAAGATTGATTGCTTGTTGTTGGCACCACTGGCTAGTTTGGGCAATGGCAAGTTTGGCACCGTGAACAGAATCTATCATATGGGCAGACCGCGTCCAAAGATTTGCCGTGTGAACAATGAATTAAACGAAGAGACTTGTAACGAAGTTGGATGGGAAGATGGCACCAAATGGGACATTGAAAATCTATTGCCTGCAGAATCGAACGTGACGTCTGAATTAAGTTACAACAATTCAGATCAAGTACCAGTCACATACACGTATCGCGTTGATCATCATTGTCCGCTAGGATACAACCCTATGAAGCAGGTGGTCTGTCCTCGTTTTGTTGGATGGATTTCAACATACGAACCAGCCTCTTTGAAACGACAAGAAAACAGTGATGATCATGGCACCGATGGACCAACGGCTCACATATCTCCATACTCATTCTTCATGGACGTAGCACGTGGATCTAGACCCATGGTGGCGTTTGCAGCATGCCCTCGTTCTGATGAATTCGATGACTCAGACGACGAAACAAACACACCAACCACTCAAAGTGACAATTGGAAAGATGCCCAACGAGATGCCGAGCTAACAGGGTGCTTCTGCGTAAATTTTGTGTCTCAAGAATTAGCATGGGCAATGAATGCAAGTGCTGCTCCTTTAGGAAAGGGATTGAGTGAATTCAACCTCATCGAAAGTAGCAAACCAGACAATGACACACACTGCAATGCTACAATACCAACATATACACGTGCTCCATCAATTAATGCACCAATGGTAAATGAATCACCAGTAGTCCTTGAATGCAAGTATGTCAAAACAACAAAGATTCCAGATATATTTGAGAATGATTCAATGTACAGTTTGATCATTGGTGAGGTGGTGAATGTTCATGTGAAGAATGATTTCGTACTGGAGTCAAATTCAGTAAGTGAGTTCTCTGCTGGCGCTGAATTGGATGTTAGGAAAGGAAAACCTGTTGCAAGATTGGGATATGGGCAAGAGTATGCTGTCATTGATGATTATCTGAACACAACACAAGAAGTATGAAATGCCAACGCTGGAGATAACTTGCTGTAGGGTAGATATCTTCCTACGATACGCTGAAACTATTAATTCTACGATACTTCTACTTACTTAGAGAAGCAACTTACCCTCCCACCACCCACCATGTGCGCAACATCCGCCGTGTGAATTCACAGAATAATATCAACAGCTAACCATGTACAACGGCATAGGCCTCTCCTCCGTCCGAGGCACAGCAACCTCAGGCCACGTCCAAGCCAACGCAGGCCACGTCCGCAACTCTCGGCACCATCACGCCCGAACCGCCGGGGTCTTCGATCCCACTTCTCGCGGCCGCTCGGCCAACTCCTCTGCTCCACTACTAACAGCTGAGGCAATCAAAGACGGTCAATCTTCATTGGCGTTGCATGAGAAGAAACGTCGGTTGGAGGTCCGATTGTTGGAATTGCGTGATCGATTGGAAGAGAGGGGTTGGAGAGATGAGGAGATTGAGAGGGAGATTACTAAAGAGAGGAAGGGGACGTTAGATCGTTGGGCTAGAGAGCAGGAGGAGGAAAAGCGTTTGGTTATCAGGGATGCTGAGAAGGAAGGGGGTGATAAGGATGATCAGGAACAGGGGATAGATGAGAGTGCAGAAGATGCATCTGCACCGTCTCGTGATGGAAGAGATAATCATAGTTATCGTGATAATTATCGTGGTGACTATGATCGTGATCGCGGTAGATATCAAGGACATAGATATTCAGATCCAAGAGGTAGAGGTGGAAGGGGGGGAAATAATGCGCAACAGCAGCAAATGTTTCAGGAGGAGAGAAATGAGAGGTTGAGAGATGCTTTTGGGATTAGTGAGAAGCATCACAAAGAAGGTCAGTCTGAACTATAAATTATTGCATTACTCATCTATGGTCATGACTGATAAATTCGCGTTTGTTTGCTATAGGAGCGGCATTTGACCGAGAATTAATAGATTCGAAACGTCGCGAAAAGCAACAGCGTGAAGAACAAAATGCCAAAGCCAAGCGGAAAGCAGAGAGGCAACAAATTCGTAAGGAGAGAGAGGAGGCAAAGTTGAAGCGTAGAGAAGATAGAAAGCGCGAAAGAGAAGAAGAGGGGGGTAAAAAAGCAAAGAGGGGACGGGGACGTTCTCGCAGTAGGTCGGCAAGCAGTGACAGTCGTTCTAGTTATTCATCGAGCAGTGGGAGCAGCAGCAGCAGCAGCAGCCGATCATCAAGTAGCAGCTACAGCAGTCGCTCCAGAAGTCGTGACAGGAGAAACAAGAGGGGAAGAAGTTACAGCTCCAGCAGTTCATCATCCAGCTCGTCGAGGTCTCGATCTGCCAGCAAGGACGACTCACGGAAGAGGAGCAAAAAGCAGTCAAAGCGAGCAAGATCTTACTCACCTGAATCTGATAGTAGATCATCTCGTGACAAGCAAGCCAAATCACCTGAATGCTGATAATGAATAGAATTTGAATCCAAAATTTTCCCAAATTTTCTCTCCTCTGCATTACCTTTGAATATCGGTATTTTTAATTGACTTCTCACGATGCTTCAGATACTCAGACCCGGGTCAAACGAATATTTTGACCCCACTCTGTCAGCGCATGTGCTGGCTATGCAGGGTTTTTTGACGTCATAACAATCCTATGGGCCTGATTCTGGTGACTTTGTCTAATGAAACCATAGTCTGTCTAGGCGTTGGCTGTCTGCGCATACCCCCGCCATGCCAAATCCGCTCCATCCGTCGCCGCCACATAGCTCCGTCGCTCCACCTCGGTCATCAAAACCATGGCATTTATCCCTCACCTATAGACACAGCACACCATTTCTCTCTCGTTCTTGTCACTGGCAGGGTCCCTCCCATTGTGCGCCCGCCCCCTGTTCGCCTCTGCAGCCTAAACAATGTTAAATGTTAGTTAGGCCACCCCATTACACCTTTCATGGCAGCAGCAGGGATGCAGATCTTCTTATGGGGGTTGCGGCACTCCTTGATCTTTCGGATATGGAAGAAGAAGAGTGTATTTCTCCGTCTTTTGCGGGCGATACCTCTGCGCTAAATGCATCAAGCGCACAAGGAATACTGTGGAGAAGATGTTTCATCAGTTGGGTGGCCACACTATGAAGGCTTACAAATCTTCTTTGGAGAAGTTCAACCTCCTTCACTCAATTCTACTAGAGCCTTACCTCATCAAGCGATTCGGCGACTTGAAGAGAGGACGTCCAAACGGTCCAGTCCCAACACGCCTACCTCTTTCCTGTGCCATTAGATACTTCTGTGGGGCGTCTGTGTATGATCTTATGCTCACTCATGGCATAAGCAAGCCCAGCGTCTACAAATCCATCTATGGAGTTATTAACGCATGCTGCCTTACTTTGGATGGTATGCTCGTGTGGACAAACCAGCCTACCAAACAGGATTGCTTGGATGTTGGCATTGGCGAGCGTTCTTTTCATTGCTACAGGAAAGATAAGTTTGGTATGTTGCTGCTTGCTGGTTCTGATGCCAGGTGCAGGTTCAAGTGGGCAGACATTACCCACCCTGGATGTGCATCAGACTATACTGCTTGGGTGACGTCTGGATTGGGTATGAAGCTGGCAGAGCCTGACCAGGACATCATTGCTCCAGGATTGACTATCTTTGGTGACAATGCATTCGTTGAAACACAATACATGAGCACACCAATCCCTGGCAAGAAGCTCAGTCGTTACGACGATGCGTACAACTTCTACTTCTCACAACTGCGCATTACTGTTGAGAGAGCCTTTGGCATCCTAGTACACAGGTTTGGTATTCTTCGTGGGCCCATTTCGTTATCTATTAAGAAAGTGCCGGCGCTCGTGATGTGTCTGATGAAGTTGCATAACTTCTACATCGATCACTGTGGTAGGAAGGTTGTTGGTGGATTGGAGGAGGATGAGGCTTTTGTTCACTACAGGGCATTCCGTTCTGACCATAATGCGGTACCTGTGACATTGAATTGCAACCGTGTCCCAGAAGCTTTGGTCGGGGCAGGGCATCATTGTAGCGATCAGATTAGGACCAACAGGCAGGGTACTGTGGTAGATAGGACGACACCCATGAGGAAAATGATGCAGCAGGTAATTGAAATGGACCTAGCCCGTCCACGTATGACATAATTTTAAAGAATTAAAAGTAATAAATCGAAATATAGATGTAATGCAAAACCCTATTAAGTGAAGACATATATCTCCTAATCTCCGTCATTGGCAGTATCCACATTAATGTCATCCTGTTCATCAACTGCATCCACTTTATAATTCTCATCCAAATCGCCGGCCACTGACCCATCAACATCATTAGTAGGGAAAGTCCTGCCTTGCTTGAAATTCCGCAAGGCCGCTGGCTCAAAGGATTGCCTTGGAGTTGCAGCAACATCACCATCAAACAATGCAGTAGGCACAGCCAGCTGTTCGGCATCCATCTCAGCAATATCACCCTTTGTCTTCTGTACCATTTCCACTAACTCAGTGCGTCAAGCCTTAAGCACATTCACAGATTCCAAAGCCTCGTTGTACATTGGATGCTCAAACACATCCTCCCGCTGAATACCATCGGCCATCAACTCCCTCCTTGTCTCCCAAACAAACCGAGTTGCATTTTGGATTTGGCCCTCAATGGCAGATTGCTCACTAATTTGTTTCACAAGGAGGCGGTTCAACTCGAAGTACTTGCTTGCGTTTGCGTTTGACTCGAGCTGCTGTAGGATTTGAGCAGTGGAGGAGTAAGCACCGGCTTTGGGACTGGAATGAGTCCTTGCTTTTTTGTTGCTGGAGCTGCGTGCATTGGAGCGCCTATTCCTCTTGCGTTCAGTATCATCTACTTCGTCACCATCGTTATCAGCATCATTCAAATCAATCAGAGGATTGTTGGTCATGGTGCCTGCAAAGGAGGGGTTCATCTTCTGCATGACAAGGTCCAACAAATCCTCCTCCCGGGCACGGAGGTAAGCATATCCCACAAGATCTCCATTGGCAACAACATTTCCCCTCTCATCCTTACGCACACCTCCAGCGAACTTGCGCACCTCATGCTCCTCCCCATTGCCTGATGCCTTCAAGTTTTGGTCGAGAATGATAAAGAGTCTTCTCAACATGTTGCAGAAGTCCCTCATGTCGTTGGCAGTTAGTTGCTTGGTAGGAGCCACTAGCCTGTACTCCCGAATGAAGGGCTCACCGTAGTCCTCGGATAGATTCTTAGAAAAGAAGGGCCTCCGCTCTGTTCTCTGTTTCCTTCTTTTTCTTTTCTTCATCTAGAGTACGATCTACCAAGTCAATCACATCTGGTGAGTTGATACCATCCACATCATGACGCTCCTTCTGGGCCTTGTAGTTCTTGAACTCATCACGGAGGCGTTCATGGAAGAGGGCCTCAACTTTGCGACAGCCCGCAAGAAGTAGTGCTTCAGCAGCCCGGGAGTTTTGTAACCAGTGAGTCCTTAGACCACTCTTGAAGCGGTTCCAGTAGGCGAGGATGTGGTTGCTTTCAACTTGAGTGTAGTTAGGGCCCACACGATGCAATTCTTGAATACATTGTTGGATGGTTGGAGGCCTGGAAGGCAACATCTTGCGATGATTAGTATCACCAGGGTGGATCTGGTCGGTGCTGTTGTGGTAGACAGCGCGGCGGCGGGCAACCTCCCTTTGCAAGTACTTTGCCGCGGTGTTGGATGTGTAGATAATGTCGGAGCGGTTGTATAAATGGGCGGCGCCGGGCTTCATGCTGGTGAGCACATCCTCATCCTCGTTTGCTATTACAATGTGATTTGGTTAGTGCAAGCATGAATGATGAAAATTCATAGCACACAAAAACGCGAGATCTCACTGTCACCAATAATTGCATGGCCAATGCACATCACTACCAATAGCATTGGCCACTCTTTTCCATACACATTCCTGTTGGAAAGCCAACTTTGG
>JALLPI010000904.1:0-13601 GCA_036939935.1 Cyclotella atomus
TTGTCTACGCCTTGAAGCGTCAAGGAAAGACCCTCTATGGATTCGGAGGTTAAGCAGCACATTGCAACAGTGAAGGTAGAAGGCGTGTGCCATCACTCAAACAACAGGATTTTATTAAATCCGCCCTTCAATCAAAGACATAATACATTATGCACTTGATATTTAGTTCCCCTCGATTCACGACTTTCAATGTGGCATTTGCATTTCAGGCAGCCGTATGAATGTTCTTATTGGTACTTCTTATTCAAAATGTTAGTTCTGTTTGAATTTGTTTGAATCTCCCTTGCATCCATTCCAAGAGGGACGATGGAGGTATGGTATGATGTGGCAGCATACTCAATGCACAACTCTTGTTGCCGTATTATCTGTTAAAAAATTGTGTACATCGTTTTAGTCGCCCCCGATTTGTAGGTATCTAACTGTTGCATTGTCACCTGTTTGTCAATAGAGAAGATCCATTGAGAGCCGTTTGGCCCTCATCTTCATGTGTTACCGTTGACATGGCCTTAACTCCAGTCTACATTGGCTACTTTTCGGTCTGATCATAACAACTTTCGGCAACACCAAGATCTAAGTTGTTCAGACCAATAATATTATGATGGAAGATATGGTGCCTAACACTCTCCAGTACGCAACAGTTCCATAGATTGACTGCATAAAATACAAGGGAGACAACGAGAGAATGTTATTTACAGAAAAGATAATGTGTATTAAGTGTGTATCCGTCAATGACTTAGACGGAGGCTTGAGCAATGATCTCTCATAGATGATCTCATCTCGGGTGGACCCTCTTTTCTCACTTAAATCAGAACACAAAGGTTAGAACTATGTTTGCTTATTAATTATTTACCGTAGACTTAAGGATCTCCCCTCCCTCCTCCCCTCCCTCCCCTCCCCTCTCTCTTGTTATTTACCACAAATTATCATGGGACGCAAGAACAAAGCCAAACGCACCACCGCTTCTCCACAAGATGTGAAGGATACAGCCAAACTGGAAACCAAGCCCGGTCTCTTCACCGGCCCTCAAGATACACCCGGGTTGACCTTTCTCCACACAAAAATCATCACCAGCATCGATACCGAACCGACCTTCCGTCCCAAACCCAACATGACACTCAATCCATCATCAATGTTGGAAAAACTACTCTCGATTCACCCAAACGAACGAACTGCCACAGCCGAACGAATGTACAGCGCCAACCTCATGATTCAAGAGATTGAATCCCTCCAATGCCACACGAAGAGTGATGACACCTTGGTAGATATCAACACACTAAAAAATGACTCGACATACCTCCAAGAATGCGTGCTGTGGATCAAGGCATTCATCTCTTCTTACTTTCGTGTCCCCTGTGCTTCTGGAGTCTTATTCGGTTCTCCCGTTCCCTCTTGAATCTATCACGTAACCAAGTTGAACCCATTAGATGATACACGTTATCAGTTGAACCATGTGGATGCCTTGAGCTTTGTTATTTTGTTGATTGCTGCCATTCGCCTGATGCATGGGAGAGAACGTCTTAGTTTACAGGTTGTGCATGAGTTACATGCTCATATTGAGGGAGGGTATGATTGGCTTAATTTTGATGAGTTGAAGTATCATGATGAAATGATGGGTTGGACGAGTCTTACCTTAGGTTTGCACTGGCTTCTGTTGGGATTAAACGTGCTACTGGTCCGTTTGAATCGGCTAGTGATGTCGCTGTGCCATCCAAGATGCTGCTTTCATCTATCAAGACGTTTGCTGAGGAGCAGTGCCGCTTCATGCCCAAATCTCCGGTGGGTCACTTCAATCTCGGATGGGTGGCTACACAAGTGAAACATAGTGGACTTCACCCTGGGTGGCTGCGAACGTGTGCTACAATCACATGGCTAATGCACTATATGCGGCCGACAAGTCCGATGACGACTTCCACCGTGGCATTGCGGGTATTGAGTTGGCCATGAGCCTTATCGTTGGGGGCAAGCCATTGGTATCTTCCAAAATGCCTAGTGGACATGTGCAGATGCTTCGTGACTTTTTTGACGAAGACTCAGGCAAGGTGCACATGTCTGTACCCAACTCAGCTGCTGCAGAAGAAGCTACAAAGTACATCGAGCGTTGATTAATCGAGGAAGTTCCACCTACTTATTTGGAAGATGGAGAGGAGGTCCTTGTGGGTCACTGGGAAGTTTCACATGTGTGGAATTATGCCATGGAAGCATTTGCTCGAGTAGAAACGTTTGGATTTGGAGCATATGTTTATGGTGAAACTTGCGGCTGGGATCTAGTGAAAAAGTATTTGAAAGGAAAGTGTGGAGCACTGAAGCCTAAAATCTACTCTGTCGCACCCCAAGTTGGATTTGAATGTCATCGTCAAAAGGGCCGCAACTGATGTGATCATTGTGGCAAGTGCGAAACCAAGTTGATGACCTGTACTGCTTGTAAGAAACCACGATGTGAGTTCCTGTGGTTGAGTCTTTCATTTGTCAATCAACGCCTCACTAAGTTTCTCTATATTCCTTGTATCTTTCAACAATTGGAATATGTGCTACACTTGTGGATGGGATGTACCTGCTTGGCACAACAGTCAGACTTGCGCTCATAAAGCGAACAATCCAGGACATCAAGACGGTTGTACTCGTGAAAATGCAAAACAGTATCTCAAATGAATTAAATGAACAATTACGATACTTTCACTGAATTCATTAACAGTATAAGTTGTGCATAGGCATAGCTCAAACATATCTAAACTTGCAACAAAAATAGCCATGATAAAGTGCCCAAGCTTGAGCGGCTCGTAGGAATTTATATCATCAACATCTACAAGGATGAAGTCGAAGCCTAATGACATTAGTTATGGTTCTACTTCTAAACTTCTACTTTCCTGCTTTCTGCTGAGCTGCTTGACCCTCAAAATCAGATTGGATCTTCAATAAGATATCATGTAATAACAATGTAATGTAGCAAAATTGGTGATGTTTGGCAACCTTTATGGTCCAAGTACCATCTTCTGAAAGGGGATTGTTTAGAAATGTTTTCTTTTGTGATAGGCATTCCACATAGGGACTACATTGAACATATTATTCACGATGTCCAGTGACACAAGACCTTGTATTTCATGTTGGTAAGTCTGTTGTGACGTACAGGATAACATTCATAAGATGAACTTTTGATCCACTACATCGTCTCTCTTCCGCCGTTGCATTGCAATCGGCTGCATTAGGCTATGATCCCACTCTGGGCTTGGACCAGCAGTTGCACTGCGGAGGACCGTCGCCCTTATCATCATTTGAGGGCCGTCCGGTGTCTGGCCGCCTGCTGGCTCCTTGCCAACTTCCTCTGCATCCACGCGATTGCCATCGACCGAGCCCTCGACCGATTGTTTTATTGATCCGTGTGCAAGAGGCCCTCCCGTGCCCTCTCCAACACAGCCCTATGCTGCAACAAATCGCCGCTGGCAGCCCCTATCTTGAGCACGTTCGCCCATTGAGGACTGGGCCAACCTCAATTCCACGAAGGCGCCGCCAACCGCACATCATGGATCCATTGTTCTGCCTCCAAGACACTCATGGGGGCTGCTCTACAACACAACCAAATCCTGCCCGATTCCTTCCTTCTTCACCAATTCATCCTAAGCTACCCTTCATCTTATCCTGCCACCCTGCCACCATTCAGGAGTGGTCTCCTGGGGACTTTTTTAGCACCACCTAGTTTTTTGACTGAATGAATTAGTTTATGGGGGCCACTAACCCCTTTCTACACCCTACCACTACCAATCACCCCTTTGACTACACCCTTCATTATCTTCACCGAGATATCACCAACCTGCACATTTGCAAATCACCCATTCTGGCTTAAACCAGCCAATATCTTCATACCTTTCGGCTCCATGCAGCCACAAACATCACATCTTTAGGCTCCAAGCGGCCAAACAACCTTTTTACAAAAACAATCTACTTTTTCTGGGGGCATTGACATTGTCCGTACTTTCTTTCCATGAGGTGCTCTGACCGATGGGGTACTCTCGATGCCAAAGATGGGGGGGGCTGTTGTGACATACAGACCGTCACACGACGATTGTGTAGGATAATATTCATAAGATGAACTTTTGATCCACTACATTGTCTCTCTTCCGCCGTTGCATTGAAATCGGCTGCATTAAAGTCACCATTCTTTGCTGCTCTCCGCTATGATTTTGGTCCACAAAGCTATAATCCTATCTACCATATCCCTGTACCTACTTAGGCATCCAATCTGTAATCTTAATCTCTGATAGATAGGGGTGGTTTAAACTGTACTGCCAATCTCAAAACGGCTTAAAAAATTCATTTGAGCGAGAAGAAAAGAGAGCATCCTTCTGAAATTGATGGGTTTATCATGCTGGCAGTTCTGATTTGATGCCAAGCGCAAATCCACATTGACAACAATGGCCGAAGAGTTGTTGCCGAGTGCGCTGACGGACAACAATAAAAGGAGAAGCTCTCATCAAGCAGTATCCTCCATGCGTTGAAGCATTTGGGCTGTTTCATCGGTCGACTGATAACAACCGATGCTGTAGAGAGAAAACAAGAACTAGCACTTTGCACATCTCTATCTATCTAGACTCTTGTTGTGAAGAACCTGCAGTTGTTCACTGCAAGCTGCCAAAAGACGAGCTGCTCAAACACAGCTATCATATCACTCTCTGCTGGAGACACCGACCAATAATCTAACAACAAAAGATGGGAGAAACAATTTCAACGCTAGTCTTTCGACCACCTAAACCAACTCACATCGATCCAAACGATTACTTCCACCTTCACGTCGATGTCACTTCTCCACTGTACTTCCCCAAACGCGGGTCGAGCTTCATCGGCACCGCATGTCATGGCACAGCTGCCTGCGGACCGGCCGGTATATCCGGCATGATGTGCGGAGACGACAGCGATTTAATCTCGTTGGATCGAGGGTTCTTGGACCAAGATGGATTATGTGTCACTGATAACCCCATTGCCGGTGGTGGATGCAGGCCTGCCACTGTCTCTACCGGAGCCAATAGCAGAGCGGATAAAGCAGCCTCATCGGGGATCAAATACAAGGTACCTGCCTTCTTTGTGCGACGTCGTGGAGCTAAGCATACCATTCTCTTTTCGCACGGTAATGCCGAAGATTTGGGCATGATGTACAAACGGATGAAGGATCTGGCCTTGGTTCTATGTGTCAATGTCATGGCGTACGATTATACCGGTTACGGGCTGAGCTGCGTCGAGGTAGCAGAGGATGAGAAGGATATGAATGAATTCGTCGAAGTTGACAAGAATGGGAAGAAGATGAGCCACAGAGAACTCAACAGGAGTTTGAATGTGCCCTCTGAGAATATGATTTATCGCAATATCGAAGCGGCGTATGTCTACCTTACTCAAACTCGGGGTATCCCATCTCGCAATATCATTTTGTACGGTAGGTCTTTGGGTTCGGGTCCTTCGTGTTATTTGGCTGCCAAGACGGCGTTGATGGGTGAAAGTGTTG
Organism: Cyclotella atomus; assembly: GCA_036939935.1. Taxonomy (NCBI): domain Eukaryota; phylum Bacillariophyta; class Thalassiosirophyceae; order Thalassiosirales; family Thalassiosiraceae; genus Cyclotella; species Cyclotella atomus. The sequence continues at coordinate 5,489 of JALLPI010000904.1, forward strand.
GAGGGTTGATATTGCATAGTCCTTTTTTGAGTGTTTACAAGGTTGTGGCTGATGTTGGGGTTGATGTGAGAGGTGACCTGTTTAATAATGAGAAGAGAGCTGGCAATATCAGGTGAGCAGGTGTTGTAGAATATACTAATGCTTTGTGCATATCATATGCACAACTAACTTTTGAATCAAACACATGTGTGAACAACAGATGTCCAACACTAATCATTCACGGAAAGCAAGATGAAGTTGTACCCTTTTGGCACGCTCCACGCCTCTTGGCTGCCATACCACCAGAGTTTAGAGCCCATCCCTTCTACGTCGACGATCTTGGCCACAATCACATTGAAAGTCGCGAACGTGACCGCTACATTCAAGTCATTACCGAATTCCTGACGAAGTATGTCCCCCCAGTTGACGAGAACGACAATACCAGTGTGTTAGAAAGGCTGATGCATAACAAGAATGCATTCCAGTATGATACAGCTCAGCCTAAGCCGCAGCATACCAATGTCATACCTGAGAATGAACGTGCCAGTGCCGACGAGGCAAGACATAATGATTCCGCGTTTTATATCAATCAAACGTGGATGAGGCATGCCAAGGTTATTTGTCGCGAAGTGTTTTCGGACAATGTCATTTGCAATTCAGCCTTGGATGTAGTAGACTGGAGTAGTGGCGGTGGCAGCCGTGAAGGTAGTGGCAGCAGAGAGGGCAATGAAAATGCCAATAGAGGCAACGGAAACGCCTCCAGACATCACCACCGAGCCGTGGATGCTAGAGATGATACTGACGAATTCGCTCCTTGGAAGAATGAAGGCGACAGACGGCAAGACCATGGTCAATCCAGAACGAGACGATCTCACAGTGATGCACCTGCTACTGGTGACATTGTTCAGATTCATTGGCCACAAAAGAAGGCCCCGTTGATGTCAAAGCATGCGAATAAGAGCAATAGTATGCCAGTAGGTGGGAATGGGATGAAGGTCAGGATGTCCTCGGCTACAAGTACAAGAAGAAAGAGTACTGGCAGAAGCTTTATGGGATTTCGTAAATGAAAAGAGTTGTACATTAAGGGTCCATAATAATGCATAGAGTTACGGTATTTCAATGCATCTTTCATTTGTGCAATAAGTTGAGAAATACGGCATTTGAGAGTGTAGAGTTATTCTAAATTGGCAGCTTGAACAAGTAAATTTCTCGTCAACATTGATTTCCACACCCTATGATTCGATTGTGTATCAGCCAAGTAGACAGCCAGCTCTGTTGTAATTCACAGACTTTTTACCAGCAATTCCAGATGTACAATATCAAGACTGACATCATTTGCACATGCCAGCCATACTCCTACACAAATCACCCATATCCTTCTTTCTCCTCCTCTTCTCATTCAGCCTAATACATTTCTCCAATCTATGCAATTTTCGTTCCGCCCGTTTCTTCAACTTGATTGTCTTTGAGATACTAATTCTCGAAACTGTTGTCGATCCGAATGGTGTATTGACTGCTTTTCGCACCACTTTCTTTCGTTTTGGTGTACAGCACGTTGATTTGTGTTGTTTAAATTTACTTGACGATTCTCCCGTCCACATGTCTGGAAAATCGGGAAAGCCCGGTACTCCATTGGATGTGTTTGTATTCAGACTGGTAGTTTTGACGTCCATTGCGATATCTCTCATTGAATTATTGTACAAATTGGGATGGAGTTTGTGTTGTGGCGGCATGACGAAGGAAGTGTCAAGTTTGGTGATGGGAGATGGGCCCACTGTTAGATTTGATGTTGCCTCTGCCAGTTCGTCATCGAGCGACTTCATGATAGGATCTGCCGATAGCCACGATGCTGCCGCTGCCGCTGCCGCTGCCTCTGCTGCTGCCGCTGCTGCTGCCGCTGCTGCTTCTAATACTAAGTCGCCTTCTATTTCTTTGCTATTCTATTCTGTATCTGTGGTGGCGGTTCTGACCGACGGCTTACCGTTCGATTGTGTCCATTGTTTGTATCCATTCATAGATAGTAGAAATGGCGCCTTTCCATTGTACGTTTAACATTTAGAAAGACATTCAAAGTTCAAAGACGGTATCTCAAATAGCGTCATACTTCTTAATCAGCTCAAACGTACATCGCTGCATTGTCATTTGTGGTCAAACAATAAGCACACCATGGCGTCCTTCCCCGCCGTCCGCAAACGCACCAGTGCCCCCTCTCCATCCGACTGCTCCATGGAAGACCATTCCGATGCAGCTACCAACGGGGCATCCGGCTTCATTTATGGTGTCAACGAGCATCATCAACAGCAGCCTCCCTCAATGCACAAGACGTTTTCATGTGCACAAGACACATCCTCCTGCGCCGCAGTCTCCCCATTCTTAGACTTTCGCAACCAAAACAACAACATAATGCTATCACAATCCTCCACCGCCTCTTCCGTTACCTTCGATTCCTCGGTAAAGATGGAATTAGAAAGTCCGCAGCAGCATCGCAGCGGCTCGATATTCGACTCTCTCTGTTTTATATCCGATGCGAACAATAATGATAACTCCAGTTCAGTTAGCATGGAGAGTCCAATGAGGAATTTTTGCAGTTTGGAACCGGTGAAAAAGAAATCTAGAAAAGAGGGGGTCTTTTTTGGGGGAGCAACATCTGAGGTCGCTCCCGAGAGGGGAATGGTTGTAGATGCTTCGCTTCAACCCCAAGAAAAGGCTTCCGAGAAATCGTACTGCTGTCACGTTTGTGGGAATGCAGCCGCCGACATCCCTGTGATTGCAAATCTAAAATGTACAACCACCGCAGATTCAATCAGTGGACAGAGTAACATCACAATGAAAACAACAGGACGAGCGCCCAAGTCACACTCTCTTTTGAATTACTTTGCAAAAGGCAAAGTTTCCGAAAAGAAAGCAACATTCAAATCAAAGTCATTATCCCCTATTCAAGAGAATAATACAATCAGATGCCAGTACTGCGATAAAGCAACGTGCTCTTCTTGCACTAGACAATGTGAACGATGTTGCCGTGATTTTTGCACATTTTGCTCGAGGGTTGATTATGGGGGTGTCGTTGAGAAAATTATGTGTTTTGAATGCGGATATGAGGAGATGGAGAGGTATGGTAGTAGCGATGCTGATATGATGGATTTGTAGCGACGCTGATATGATGGATTTGTACTGGAGATTTTTTGGCACAAAGTGCAGAAGCAACAGCAGCAGTGGAATGCAGCTACTGTTGCATTCTATCTTACATGTGGCTACAGCTAAACTATAGTTGATATTAAGGCCTAAATAAGAGAGCTTTGCCTATCCTCTACCAACAAAGGGCATGCCAGAAGCCATTACAGTCATATTCAATACGTTCGCAGTCAAAGGCAGAGCTGCCATAGCATAGACTGTGTTAGCAGCATCCTCAACCGAAAAAGTAGGTTCTGGCAGCATAGTTCCGTTTGCTTGAGGCATACCCGTACTCATATTTTTTGTTAAATCTGATACAACATTGCCGAAATCAATTTGTCCACAAGTTATGTTCATGGGTCGTCCATCTAATGCAATGCATTTTGTTAAACCAAGAACTGCGTGTTTGGATGCAGTGTATGGTGCAGAACCTGGTCGCGGACTGTAGGCAGAGATTGATCCATTGTTGATGATTCTACCTCCTTGTGGATGTTGTGCTGACATTAGTTTCATTGTCACCTTCGGCAAGAAAAAGTTAATAACTCTGCTATAGCTCACGCTATGTATATTCATATTGGATGATGCCGACGTACCTTTGCCACTCGCCAGCATGCCGTCAGATTTGTGTCTATAATACGTGAAAAGTCATTTGATTCAATCTTTTCTATTGATGTAGGAGGCATGTTGATACCAGCATTGTTGAATAATAGGTCAAGTCGATGAAATTTTGATTCGATAACATTCATAAGATTTTGCACTTCATTTTCTTTGGTCACATCGGTAGGTACTATAAGCACATCAATCTCAACACCGGCATCACTAGCGGCCTTTTCACAAAGTAGCACAGTTTCTTGCAGTGGAGCTGGTCTTCTTCCTGCCAACACCAAGCTGACTTTCAAGACTTGGCCCTTGTCATCAGTACCTTTGCCAGTTGCACCACCCCATCCTCCACGAGAAAGTCGAATGGCAACAGCTCGACCGATGCCAGATCCAGCGCCAGTAATCAATGCAACTACTCTACTGACATTAATTGTGTTTTCTTCAAGAGCAGTGTCAGCCTGCACTGAGTTCAACCTGACGCCTTCAGCAATCGCACTGCCAAATTCTTGCACATATTCTCTAACCATGTCTTTCACCTCTGGTACTGGAGGAGCACCAAGTGCAACCGCTCGTTTTGCATCTACTCTTGTTGGAAAGCTTTCAAGAATAGCACTCAAACCTTTATCTTCCTCATACTTTATCTCTCCCAAGCTGGCCACCGAGCCTTTCTCAACTACCTGATACAAAGCATCTTGAAGTTGTCGCAGAGAAACAGCTCTCGTAGGTAAGAACACAGTCCTATCAAAACCAAGAAATGCATCAACAGTCTCCAACGTAGCCTCATGCACAGCCAACATGCCCAAAATTGCAGATCGAAAACTCGTAACTCCATGCAATACATCTGGACCAACGGGCAACACAGCCTCCTTACCAGCCAATGGCTTACGAATCACACTAGAATAACATCCAGTAACTGCAGCATTCGGCATCCCAGCCCTCACAACAACCGTGGGCAATCTCACACCCCTTCCATCGATAAACCCCCTCCTCGAATAATCAGCCAACAACAACTCACAGCAAGCCTTCGTAGTCCCATATGTAGTATGAGGAGCTGCCCTCGTCGCATCCGAAATGGTATCCTCCTTACTGACCCAATCGGCATCATGTCCCGCTCCCAGCGTTGCTCCCGCCGAAGAAAAGAGAAATGTAGGGCGCACATTATCATCATTATTCGATTCCTTCCACGCCCTTGCAGCCTCGAGCATATTCATAGTCCCATGTAAATTCACTTGAAGTGCCAAGTCGGGAGGAGCACCGCTCATGACTGCACCTAAATGAAATATTGACAGTCCTTCTCCCTCCTCCGTATCGGAAGATGTGCCAATGATGGATTTGCAATAGTTCATATCGGATACATCACCCAATATAACTTGCAAGTCGACTCCCGCTTCTGCGGCTAGGGAGGGTAGATCGATGAGGTAGTCATTCTGAGAAATGTCGGCGAGGATTATGGAGGTGACTGTTTGTGGGGACGAGTTGGAACAACGGAGGGTGCGGTGAGTGGTTAGTAGGGCCTTGGCTAGGGTTTGGCCTAGGAAGCCGAGGCCTCCGGTGATTACTACTTTCATTGTTTTGCTAGGCTGTTGAACCAACGACGTTGTGTTCTACGAGGGAGGAGCGGAAGAGCGGAGTGAGGAAGGAGAAGCACGGGGCGAGAGATGAGTTGCAGGAAAAATTGGCGGGAAGAATTCTTGCTTTTTCTTTTTTTCCACTACATACTTTATCTTGATTTGGAGTTGGAAGTTTGGATTACTAAACTTGGATTTTCGCTACATTCCCGGTAATATAGCGGGAGGGACATTCATTTGAGAATCAAAACCAAAATCCAAAGCCAGCCGAAACAATGGCATCTGCAAATCCAGCACCAGTGCCGGTGGCAGACGACCCCATCCACCAAGATTTGATCTGCTCCATCTGCATGGGATTGCCTTCTGACATTCCTGTCATTACTCCCTGTCAACATCTATTTTGTAGAGCTTGCCTCCACGAAGCTTTGTCCCATCAGCAGCTTTGCCCTGTCGATAGATGTGCTGTCGCACCAAATCAGGTTACCACACTTCAAGAGGGCAGTTTGGTTAAAAGGATTTGGTCTAGTATTAGAGTGAAGTGCGGAAATCATAGCAATGGATGTGCTTGGGTGGGCAACATTGGAGACTACTCAACCCACGCTTCCAGCTGCGAGCACAATGGCCAGAACGCATCTTCCCATGAGCTGAGGGAGTCGAGACGTTATATTGAGGAGCTAACCACTAGCAATACTCGCTTGAGAGAAGAACTTGAGGAAGCTAGGCGCCAAATTCAACTGAAGGATGATCGAATCAGTGAACTTGTCAGGTTGTCAACTAATCTGGATCCCAGGACTAATGGGCTGTTCAATGAAAACTACAGCTTTGGAAGGTTTGATGTAGTGAAGTTATCTCAGTTGATTGCGTCTCGACTGGAGAGCAAGCCGCACTACATCAACTCCAACAAAATCTTCAATTGTGTTCAAGCTTGTTACCGCGATTACAACGCCGGATATAGGGACAACCCAAAGCATTACCATGTTGACATGAGGATGTTAGTTGCAACCTGTCTGGCTTCTACTTGGTTTTCTGACAACCAGCGGCGTCAGCTGTTTGAAATGATATCCAAATTCTGCTGAACAGTAGCAGCCCGTGTATATTCACATTCTGTAACACGTCTGCATCAACGTTTGATTGTCATTGAAAAAGAAGTATTGTTCCCACAGTGAAGGATCGATCGATAAATTGATAGGGCAGCAGCTATGTATATTCATATTCTATCACGCATCTGCATAACTATTCTATTAATCACTGAAAAAGTACCCACGATCAGTTAAGAATCAATCATGCGCTATCAAACTCTTCTACATAAATGCTTCAAACTATCACAGAAAAAACATCTGATGTCTTCAAATTTATAGCTCCTCTGCGACACCAACTTCCTCAACAATATAACACGATGTGATGGAATCAAGCTTCGGAAACTTCTTTGGGAGATAATTTGTGTATCCATCTTCGGCATAAATAAGTTGTGAATCGGGACCCTTGCCCCATGGCGGCTTGTAGATGTGCAGTAGTCGGAGAAAGTAAGAAATCAACATGCATCAGAGCAAGCCTAAATGAAAGTGAAAGAAACTCACCATATCACCATAACCGGAATAAATCTTATTCAACACACTCAAATCACCCTCCACAAAGCCAATGGGCGTCTCCCACGAATTCTCTCCAAATCTCTCCAATTGCGCCTTACTAACACCGGGCATGACAATAAAAAGTTCCGTCGTCCTACTATCAAACCCACTGCCGGCAAAACTGACATATCCCGGTTCAAACGGTAACCTCTGGTTGAAATCATCCCAAATGGAGATTTCTCGCGCATCCTTTCTCATTTCGTAATCTTTGGGTATGCCAAATTGAGTTAAGAAATTGGGTACTACGCGATTGAATGCTACTCCATTGTATACGCCAAAGCGTACTAGTTCAAGGAATCTAATTGCTCCACGAGGCGACCTGAAAGGAAAAAAAGAGAGGCAAAAGTGATTGTTAGGTACAATGCATTCATTCATTTGCCCGTGTCTTTCACATTCTTTCATTATCGAATCTCACCAATAAGGCTGAACCAAAATATCAAAAAAATCCACCCCGTTCCCACTACTAACCGAAATCTCACACCGTACCCTAATACCCTCACCCTCCTTCCCCCCAATGGCAATCAATTGTTCATCATTGGCATTCGGGCGATCGGCCAAGACGTAATTGGCATCCCCGTCGTATTCATAGTAGAACTCGTGTCCGACGAATGTTTGGGAGTGGTGTGCTCCGCCTCGTGGGGGTATGGTTGCTTCGATTCGCTGTTTTAGATGTGGAATTGTATGAGTGTTTGAATGTGGACGGATTATTCATTGGTGGACATGCATGATATCGAATGAACCATGAACTCACCAATCTGTCCGGATCATCTTCCTCTAATTCAGGATTGACCCAGTACAGCGCGATCTCATCGCGGGGATGTACGTTGACGAAGACGGCGGTCATCTGTTGGGGATCGGCGGCTGCCATCAGGATGGCGCTTAGTGCGAGGGATAGGATGGTGAGTATGTGGGTGATTGGCTTCATGGTGATGTTTGGTTGGGGTAGTTCATGAGCGAGATCTTATTTTTGACCGGGAAAGAAAAGAGAATGATAAGGCTCGGCCTTAGCACGCTGCCACCTATGATAAGCCCCCTAGCCACGCATGTGGCGTGGGCCAAGCCCGAGCTTACCTCGCCAGCCGCTACAGGCCGCTACCATACCATACCGTAAGTCGCGGATTATAAGCAACGCGGTGTATAAGCAATTGTTACCTCTCCTAAGCTAAA
>JALLPI010000905.1:0-13580 GCA_036939935.1 Cyclotella atomus
TTCTTTATCTCAATTTCCTATGAAGTCAACAGGCGAATATGTCGTAAGGAATTGAAGTCAAGGTATTTCAATCAAAAAGGTACAATAAGATAACTCACCAAAACAATGGGGCAATGATCGCTGCCCAGCTGATCGGGAACCATGTAGCTGTCTCTAACTATAGCCTTCTGATCATCTCCATTTGTCATCAAATCTTTGCTGCAAATGAAATAGTCCAATCTCAATCCTTTGTTGGGCTCCCTGTTACCAGCCCTCTGGCTCCAATAGCTGTAATGTCCTTTGCCATCGGGGTGCAAATGCCTAAATGCATCGACAAAACCTGCGCTCAGCTGCTCTGCAAAAGATACACGTTCTTCTGGCGTTGTTCCTGCGGATTTGGCCAAGTGCTTTGCTCCCTCATTCCATGTATCTTTCTCATCATAAGCGACATTTAAATCGCCCAACCAAATGATTGGCTTTCCTCCATCTTTTTCCAACTGTTGCATTTTGGCTACGAAGTCTTTGTCCCACTGGGTCGTCCGATACGTTAGTCTGTCAAGCTTCTGTCCAGAATTGGGAATGTAAACATTCGTCAAGTAGAAGTGTGGAAACTCTGCTGTGATAATACGTCCTTCACCGTCGTGTGCAGGAATACCAAGTTCCTTTGTCACAGTCACTGGGTGTAGATCTGAGACGGGAATGTCGGCATTCGGTTGTTTATCTTCACCATTACTGGCAGCTTCGCTACCATCCGTTTTACCAAAGAATGCACCCAGTGTAGCTTGCTTCTTTCCCTTCTTCGATTCCCCACAATACTTCTTCTTGATAAACATGGCAGTGCCAGAATAACCCTTCTTTTCAACCGAACAACTGAAATGACAATCATACCCCTCCAACTTCTCATCAAAGAACTCTTTGATCTTCAACTTTGGATCGGTCAGATTTTCTTCTTGCAATTTGGTCTCCTGCAAGCAAATGACATCTGCATCATATTTCTTTGCCAGATCGGCAAACACATCGGGATTCTTTTTGATGAATGTACGTAGACCAGCCACATTCCACGAAATGACAGTGAAAGTGTAACTGCGAGTCGTTTTGGCATCCCAGTGACGGGTTAATGGAGTGCGTTCAGTCCATCGTTGATGATCAGCTGCCTTAGATTTCTTCTTGGCTGGCTTGGCCTCTTCGGTGTCAGAGCCATCACTGCTTTTAGCAGCTCCCTTGCTAGCACGCTTCTTTGGAGAGGCTTGCTTCGTAGTGCTTTCTTTAACATTCTCTTCCCTTGTTTCTGTTGTTGCGGACGAGGTGGCAACTTTAGATTTCTTGGGTGATGCCTTCTCCTTAGCCTTGGGCTTTACATCATCTTCTGATTTTCTCGTTGCTGCATTTTCCTCAATGGGAGATTCGTGTTTCACATCATCAACCCGGCCAATTTTTGCGGACGCCGCGAATGCAGCAGATCGGCTTGATCTCCTTGACATGGTGTAGACTGGAGTTGCTGGGCGTAGTTGGAATGCTTGCGGGCGATGTGATAAACGAGGACGGGCAAATGCAACGCAATCGGGCCGTCTATGCAATGAAGATAGAAGCAGTCGGCAGGATTTTGCTGAGATATGACGAGGATACACAAAATATGAACGAGAGGTCGACGAGAGAAGCAGAAGAGCTGTGGTTGCGGCTGTGGCGGTGGCTGACCTCGCAATGACCATTAATGCATTCAAAAGGTTTTTTTCTGAATGAGGTGCTTAGCTATTTTATTTCCCGCCACGATGTGGGATGTGGGTGAACCGGAGACCGGAGACCGGAATGATGCATGAAAAGGGCATAGAAACAGAAACAATCATCATTGATAATCAAGTCTAGTTCGTTTTCTGTTTCTTCGTCTTGCTCTTGCTGCTGCTGACAACCTCCGGCTTGGCTAAAACCTTAGGCTCAAGCAAGTCAAGAATCAATACTCTGTGATCTCTGCTCTTCTTCACCCAAATCCTCACACGAACTTTATCAAACACTGCCACAGAGGCTTGCACATTGCCACTCTTGGTATCTTTGTAATACAAGCTGAAACTCTCCTGATCTCTTACCAAGCAGGGATCGTCCGTAGCAATATGCGAAAGCCTCACTCGTCCTTCAATCCCATACCTTGGTACCATCACCGAAAAGGAAGGTTCGGTATTATCACTAGTTTCAACATCCAACACATAGGCATCTTCCTCTTTTACTCCGCCACCTTCTCCTTGATCGTCTCCAGAGAAGAAAATGAGAGTGTGAAGCTGAACACTTGCTCTACCTGCAAGCTGAGCGGCACGATGTCTCCTATTCATGTTCGCAGCAAGGTCATGGAGGTAGGATTTTGAAGACAAAAATACAGGTAACGGAGCAACACCAATAGCTGCCGCTAGCAATCGATGGACACATACATCAGCATAACTGCACGGGAATCATTCATGGTTCAAGGCGAGTCTGTTAGTGAGTATGACGAAGTATATAATTTCATCATTCAAGCTTACCGTCGAATTGGAGAGGTGAAATGAGTATAAACTGGGGCCGCAAGGCCATAGTGATGCCAGTCTCTGGCTTGATATTCTCCCGAACAAAAGTATTGGGCTGGAGACATGCAACGTGTCGAGAGAATACGTAAGAGTTGGTCGAGGTACGGATCAGAGAAACTCTTTCCAGCATTATCTAGCGAATCTGCCAGCTTCTTTGAGTCGTCAATGCAGATTGGAACGCCTTGTGTCTTCGCCTTTTGGATGAGAGTGTCAAACATGCTGCGATTTGGTGCAGGGTGGCGACGAAGGATAGATAAAGTGGGGTAGTGACGCAAGATTTTCTTGGCGACTGTGACATTAGCAAGTAACATAAACTCTTCGACCACAGCATTTGCCTCGTAGAGCGTGTACGCTTGAACATCAGTCGGATTCAACGATTCGCTATCCAACACAAACTTGACTTCGGGGCTGGCGAGAGTTAAAGCTCCAGCGTTTATACGTCGAGAACGGAACTTCCGGGCCAAAGACGCCAAACGCTTGACAGCACCAGCCTGAATGTCATTTTTGCAGTCTTTATCAGGCTTATCGATGAGTGACTGCGCTTGCTGATACGTTAAAGCGGCTATAGAATGAATGACTGTTTTCTTGAACTCAACATGCACAATATCAGCTTCGGGTGTGACCTCCCATAGAACAGAGAAGGCGAACCTGGGGTAAGAGAGTTGGCACGTTCGTCTGTAAGGCTGTGTTTCCATTATGAACAATGTATCATACTCAACTCACCTATCAACGTTGCCTTTCAAACTACACAAATCTGTAGTCAGCAAAGCGGGTAACATGTCTAATCTTTTGTTGACCAAGTATGTTGAGGTCGACCTATTTGCTGCCTCCAAATCAATTGCACTTCCAGCCTCCACGTAATGCGTAACATCCGCAATATGGACCCCCACTTGCCAATTCCCATTTTCAAGTTCGATACAGTGGAGAGCATCATCAATATCCTTACACCCCGGCGGATCAACTGTATAAAAGCGGTACCACGTTAGTCAATTAGGCGAGAAGTGTCAATGACAACAAAAGTGAACTATATTAGGTTCTTCGACTTACTTGATAGGATAGGAAGGTGGCGAAGATCAGTTCTACCCGGCTCCAGCTCGATTTTGTAATCGGCAGAAGGCAGACAAGCCAACACCTACAGACAAGTGACAAAACGATGTCAGATAGAAGTCATTAGTATGATCTAACAACGTTGGAACATTGTCAAGACTACTCACTTTGGCAGGAAAAGGTTCACAAGGAATACGAAACTCTTGTAGTAAGACCTCAGTCTCTGTATCTTTTGTACCGGCCACACCAAGCGTCTTCACGTAATGCCCCAACGGAAACTCCGAATCACTCGGCCAAGAATCCATTGATACCAAAATCCGCATTCCTAACAATCGCTCACGTTGAGTTGTTCTTAGAAGAACTGGCGGGATACGAGGGTCAATAGAGAAAAAGACCACCGTTGATGTTATACCATCTGCGTGTTCGGTCTCATGTTTTGCTACAATGATATCATTTGGGTGCTTATCACTGTCATCTGCAGCAACATCCACAGACCAAATCGATCCACAGTAATTCTTGTGAAAGTTTCTACGAATGATGCCTACAATCTGTCCAGTCGGACGACGCAATGCTCCGCATTCATCGACCAATTCTTCATCAACATTATCCATATCTTTCACTGATGGTTCGGCAGTATCAGCTGCAATTCCTGTCGTCTCTTTCGTTTTGGTTTCTTCCTTGCCATCACTAGACGACAACCACTTCTCAACACCAAACAATTCAATAGCAACAATATCCCCATCTACTGCCCGATTGACATTCTGATCTCCACGAATCACCACTGCCACTCTCTCTTCATTTCCCCCACGAACAGTGACATAACCTGAATTATATGTATCACGGTCAGATCGAAACGTCCCCTGGTAGTATGCATTCGTCTTCAGACCTAGGCTCAACTGAGAGGAAGGAATGTGCGGCGGGAAATAATCAATGCTCTGAGACACATTTGTTTGAGCATTAAATTGAGCCACCATGTCAAGGAGATTCAAGTTAGGATCTTCCTTTTGAAGGATGGTAACATGCTCACGCATAGAGCGAGGTGTATAGTAGAGAGTTCTGTCTGGTTGCTCCTCCATTGCAAGTTTACGAGAGGCCGCATCATCAGTTAAAAAGACCACCTCCATCTTGTCCTCACCTGGATTTGACTCACGATGGTGATTATGCACTGCTCTTCCGTAATATTCTGCAACTTTCCTCAACCTCGCATCATTCTCATCATTAATTTTTGCATCTTCGCCATTCATCATTCCCTCATCAATGAATTGAGTATCCACATGGTGCAAATCGGCAAACACGACAAAGGCTCTCTTCTGTTTGCCCGTAGAACTGGACCGAATCAAATCTGTAACACGACGATACATGACCAAACTTCTATTCCTACATTCCTCTAGTGCTGTCTGTGGGATAACTACAGCAGCTGCAATAGAGTTGTGAATGCCGTCATCAGATCGGACATATTCGAGAACATCCATGTGATGAAGGAGTACATTGGTGTCGACTATCACTATGTTGCCTCCATCAACTAGATTATATAACATGTCAATGTTTTCAATAGTACGCGGTACCAACTCGGTTGCATCGCCGGCGATAGTGGTGTTGGTTTTGGTAGGTAGGAGGACAGTGCCATAACCGAGATCATCGCGGAGGTAGCGCTCGGTTGTAGATTGCAGGATTTTGCCGCGGCGAGTGAGATGGAAGCGCCGGGTTGGGGTTGTAAAGAGCTCTCCGGACATGATTTTATGAAGGAAATGAGGAGAGAAGAGAGGGTGATGGGTCTTCCCGCCAAATTTTTAGTGAATAAAGGAGCATCACCAAGCTAAAAAGCAAGAAGATTGTTGAATTCATAAGAGGTGAATGAAGGGGCCTCGTCAATACTGTATTGTATTATACAACTCTTAACTTGATGCTGAAAAGATCTGTTTTCTTAGCAACGGAACAGTTTACCATCCGTATTGTAGGAATGGAATATAATAACAGACCTTCTAAATGCCGCTGAAAGACTGAATGTCAGTCTTTCCTTTATTCTATCTTTTCTTTCATTTAGTTAAAAGTTACAGAGATAATTGCGGTACAATATCTTACTCTGGTCTGAAGATTGAAGATTAGTAATCCATCAAGACAAACTTGATAAATCCAGCGGTCACTGCAATCGATGCCACAAAAGCCAGTGCATACGGTACTAAGTAATTTGCTAATCCTTTCCCATCGAAATTGTCCGTGTCATCTACTTCATTTTCTCCATCTGAACTTGCTGTTAACTTTGTAAAAGAAGTGTGATGGTTTTCCTGTAATGAATCTGCATCGTAGTTGCACAATGTTTCAGCTTGATGGGTCGATCGATTCGAGTCGCAAAACCAGTCACTTGATTAACACAGTTGCAAAACAGGATAAGTAGAATTGCCAGATACATGATCCTATTCCGAGTCATGTTATTTCGTACACATACGCTTTGATGGCTCATATTGTACAATTCCTCTCGCTCTCGGTTCCATGTACTTATCGCACGACGCTCGAGATAGATGGACTCCTAACCCCTAGAGGAACACTGTCAAGAAGGAAGATTGCTGATGCTTGGGTATGATATTGAGAGAGCCTTTATTGTATTATGTAGCTCGTAGCTGCCTTGTCTAAATGCAAGATTTGCGAAGTTCGGCACCTTAGTTCCATTTCCGAACTAACCCACCCCCACCTCTTTTCTCCTTTTCCTCTTTGCCTCCTCCTTGCACTTTGCACACATCATCTAAATCATGTCACCGGCCAAAAAGCGCAGAGTCCTCGCCAAACAGGCTGCCGATGCCCTCGCGCACGATGATGGAGCCATGGATCTGGACGCACCTTCAAATGCGGACATCATGCCCAAGCTACAAAAATGTCACACGGACACAATGTTGAATTTGCAATCCAACCTTGATCTACTGCAAAAGGCGCCTGCAGGACCCGAACGAGATGAATTAATCTTCAGTTGCTCTGTGGCACTTTCAACTCTGAAATTATTGCAGAGGCAAATCTCATTGCAAATCGATAACCATCACGCAACTGTAGCTCAAGAGGAACGCGTTAAGGTCGAAGCTTGCAGTTTGATGCTTCAGAATCTAAACTACGAGAGGAACTACCTGCGTAGAGAAATCGATGAGTTTAAGGGATGGAAGGCCGAAGATTTGGAGAAAATGGCGGCCGATGAGCTAGGAATGGATTTGGTTACTTTGGGGCAGGATGAGGAGAAAGCGGATGGGGATGTACATATGGATGACGAGAAGAAAATCAACAGTCCAGAAGAAGCTATCGATGCATACTTCTTTGGAGATGCGCAACACTCTCACAGAGACCCTGCTAATCATGAATCTATGCTTACAAAGCTGCAGGAAGATAAAGATGAACGGTCGTCTTTGGTTGAAGAACTTTCAAAGTCCAAATTGGAACTGAAAGAGTTGCAAAGAAAGCGAGAACAGCTGCGCAACTTTTTGACTCAAATACCAAAGAAGCTAAGTGAGATGGAGAAGGTTGGGGAGAGTCTGAGTGGATTCTTTAAGGGATGTAAAGCTGAATGGTTATGCAGCGACGAAGCTGGAGCTGAGAAGAAGTTGGAGCTGGCGAAAACACTTGCTTGTCCTCCATCATTAAAACGAACGGATCGGTTTCAACTGGCACAGTCCAAATTGGCCTCACCGTTATACACCTTATTTTTTCAGATTGCAGGTTATATTGATGCTTGGTCGACTCTTGATCACTTGGACAAAGAAGAGAGAGATGCATGTAATTTAGAAGAGTTGATTGGAGCTGATGGCATGAGTGTGAGTGCCATTCCCTCTAAAAATGCAGAAGAAGAGGGTAATCAGACATGGGATGTAGAGTTGTCCATATCAACGGTGAATATTATTCCCGCAGAAATTGCCACGATGATGGGCAGATCTTCCAAGGCTGGAGACGATACTCTCAAGATAGTGTTTTCATATGATGCAGATCAGGGAGTAGTAACATCACACGCTGTAAATGAAAACGACAGCGCAAGTGATGACGATATATTGGATAATTTGTTTCCGGGAGATGATGGCTCGATTAGCCCCGATATACCAACAGTTCTTATGAAGTCAGAAGAGGAAGTGGAAGCCAGTGACCCAGATGCGATGCAAGAAAGTGATGTTGTGAAGTCTCCTGGCAAACCTTATCACTGGTGTCAAGTGATCAGTGGGCTAAATTTGCCTCCGCCATTTTCGCGTGAGAGCACGGGGGCTTCATTCCAAGTCAACGCATGTACCAAAGCGGTATTTCGCCAGTTGATTCGCAGAATCCGTGCTCGTAAATCACTAGGAGCATTGCTGGAGGTTTTAAGTAGACGTCAAAACTTGCCAATCCATCCAGCGTTCCGAGCAGAAGAGACATCGACTTCGTTCGCATCAAAAGCAAAGGTTGTATCCTGGTCCGAGGAGAAAGATAATCACCAAGTGTCTCTTTCTCCATCAATGAAAAGATTCGTTGCCACGATCAAACGAAAGACATCTACACTCAAAGCGGCTGTGATCATTGACATGCAGAACTATCCATCTGAGCCACCGATTTGGTCATTGCAAAGTGAAGATGGAACAATAACAGGCAGTGCATTGTCTTTGGGAGAACAGAGTGGAGAACTGACATCGTTAAATAATTCCAACAGCGGCAATAAGGCGCCTCCTTTGTTTGATGCAACTCTCCATCGCATTGAGAACCATGTAAATACAGACTTGGATCAGTTTGTAAATCAAGACGTGGAAGCAACATATGATTGGATATTGATGCATCAGTTAGCAGATATTGTCTCTTGTTGGGATGAGATGATGAGCTCTGTTGAAGGAAATGGTGGGGCAAAGACGAAAGACTTTGAGCTGAGACGTGTTAAGGGAAAGGACAGGCAGCTGCTTGGATTGGGCGAGAATTCTCCATTCTTTTATTACAGGCAGAGATTGTAGGTGGTAATATGCAGACAAATACGTTGAGTTCATTTGACACCCTCATCTTCCTGCAGTAGTATAGCTGTCTTCATCCCTTTCCAATGCCGACTATTCGAACAATTTAACCAATGAGTCAATATGTGACACGCTTATTGCGTGCTGCATAGTTGCGCTACCAATGAAATGTTTCTTGTTCTGGTGCATACAATATTTCTAGGTACTGATTCAATATGAATTCTGAACACTTCTCAATAAGAGATCATCAACATAGACTAGACTCTTAACGCATCTTAGTCACCTCTGAACTGTCAGAAGTAATGGGTTCATATCGAGGCGGTACTGGATTCTGTTGCATATGTGAACTAACAGATAGGTCGAAACACCGTAGAATCGCATCTTCGTCTACAAAAGCTTCTTCGGACTGTCCAGCATTGCATACATCAGCTTTTAATGCTGTTGTCTTGTTCACAACAGTGACGGGGAAAAAGACGTCGTCCAACTCATATCTTTCGCAACTACCGTCATTTGCATCAACACCACCATCGCTCAGGTTTTGCTCTGCCTGCTGTGTATCTTCGTTCATCTTCCACTTTTGTCTTTTGTCACACTGTCAGTGACTGTGGAAGGGGGGGAGAAAATGTTGCTACCAACCACATAAGTCGCGCCGACTAATAGGTTATGTTTTTATGTTACATATGTACTTACAGACAGTGCTGTTTTAGAGGATCACATGATGGAATACTGATTCAGCGGTCTGAGCGTATTCTATCTACATTAAAATGCATTTCCTGTCTATTATTGACTCAACCCAGTCGTTTCTCCTTCTATCCACTGAACGCGGATAACAATAGATCCAATCGATGAAATGCAGCCTCAAACATCTGCGGAACAAAACAAAAATGGGTACAATCATTGTCTTCTGAATGAAGATTATGCTGATCAAACAAATCGTAGATGTTCCATCTCAATATTTTGCCAACCACAGTTGCATTGCGTTGTCGCTTAGTGAAGTCCTCAATTTCTTCCGTCAAGTTATTTCTAAGCCAGTAATTGTAGACTGAGTAAAAGTCCCGCGATGTAACATTTGCAATGCAAGTATGCCACAAACCACCGCATGTGAGATGATGTTCGTTAATCTCATGAAGCAATCCTTGGTTGCACATGTGCGAAAACGCTTCATCGTACTTTTGATTGTAAGGTTGTTTTGACTTGGGATCTTTGACTGGCACGCACGCCTTCACTTTAGATTTTTGTAGCTCTTTTTGATCGTAATTGCCGTCCGATGTGTCAAAGTGTTGCGGTAGCGCTGACCTCCAAATAGCAATGCGGTTATCGCCGTTCTTTGCACTAGTGAAGTTGCTCAAGTATGTGATTGCTGCGTACATGTCCTCGAGCAATGGCACATAATTTTTGCCGAGCATTTCACCACGAGGGTCATAATGTAATCCCAAGTTCATTATGACAATATTGCAATCCTCCATAAACTGCACATTCCCTGTGTAGTATTAAGATGAGGATGAAGTTAGTACGATAGCGATTCCATGATGGAATATCCTCAATGCAAGTAGATAATAGATATGACCCACATGGAGACCAGCCGTAAAACTTGATATAGCGTACAACTCCAACTCTATCAGAATCTGATTCATATCTACTCCTAAAAAGCATCTCTTTCAAACTTTTCATTGCTTTGAACCCACAAGGACGAAGTCCTGCATGTATAGACCCACACTGCGTATTGTAATTCACGGGAACTTCGCGAGTTTCAATTGAAATATTCAAAGATGTATTGAAGTGCAGCTGTTGAAGACTTCCTAATCGTTGTATCTGCCGTTGGATTGACTGGTACAGTTGCAGATCTATGCTGTCTCCTGCAAAGCATAAAGTTGAGTTGTTCTTGATCAACCGTTGGGCTAGCCGCAGAGTCCAAGGTTGAGGTACGGTAACATCTATCCCACCTTCTGCATATACCCAAGCTGAATAAGTGGGACGAAACCCACTGACATCACATCCGCATTGGTTCCCGATTCCAGTGATGTACATCTCCCCATTTTTTGTACCATTGCATTGTCTCTTATTGAAACTAGGAGGCAAGCCAAAGCCTTTCATCCAGTCAATTTCTCTGGGAAAGTATTGTTGCTTCACTTTTATATCATCGAGCACATCCGAGGAGTCAACCGAGCTGATACGCCAGTGTCCTTTTTCGTGGACCTTGATAGCTGAACAACTTTCAACGCGTTCATCATTCGTTTCAATATCCCCGTGAATGCAATCCTATCAGTATCTTCTAACGGCTTAGTCTCATTTCTCACCACACGTTTGTGAACAGCAGCAGCCTTCGTTGAAGTAGCAGACCATGGGTGATCACCGATGTCTACAAAATCACCTGTTGTAGTTAGCTGGAATAAATGTGATAACTGGGTGTAAAACAGCAGCGCAATTGGCACGATGAAGACAATGTAACGACGATGTATCATCTTTTGGCTATTTCTGAGCTGCGGGTTTACCTGTCAATATTGTTGTTTCTTACTAGTTTTTCTGAGAGATCATACTGATCAAAAGGTATTACTGGAGGAGACACAGCTTCCTCCTTCCTCCTCCCTCTCACTCTCTCCCATGGCCTCTGCTCCTTTCACTTCTTGTAAATACATGAAGCACATCATCCTCTTACTGGCGTCTGCGGCTTTCACGCATCCATCATTGGCGTTCGCTCCGCCTAAACAAGCTCGAACAAAACCAGCACTTACATCAGCGTCACAGCAGGCAAATGATGATGATGATTCTCTCAAAGTTGCTATCATTGGTGCAGGCCCATCTGGTCTACTGCTAGCGCATCGTCTTCTTTTATCTTCATTTCCCGTTGCATCTCTCGAAATTTATGAAAGCCGCTCTGATCCGCGTCTGGCGTCAAATTTAGATGGAAGAGCATATGCCTTAGGGCTTGGAATACGAGGACGAACTGCCATTAAATCAGTAGATGAACAATTGTGGGAAGCCATCAAATCTAGAGGGTTTGAGTGTGATAGATTTAGATTGCATATCAATGAGAGAATCAATGTGAAGTTGCGGGATGCCGAGGTTGGGGTGGAGCCTAGTGTTCTGATATATCAGACTGATTTGTGTGGGGCATTGTTGGATGAATTGGACAATCGGAGTAAAGACAGTTCAATCGATGTTAGAGTTCAGTTTAATGCGAACGTGACTGATGTGGACCTTATTTCCAGTCAGATCAAAATTGGAGATCATATTCATGATTCTTATTATGACCTAATAGTCGGCAGTGACGGAGCAAACTCGGTGGTTCGAAGATCGCTAACAAAATATTCGGCACCTTTTGCTGCGACACAACGCAAGCTGCCTGGCTACTTTAAGGTAGCTCGGGTTGCTGAAATGCCACCTAAGATGGACCCTAGAAGCGTAGCCCTTGTACTTCCAAGAAAGGGCACTGTAACTGCATTTGTAGAACCAACTATTGGTGGAGGAGGTTGCGTCTTGTTCGCTTGCAGGTTAGTAAAAAATTCTTCTGCTGATGCCAACGAAATAGATCTTGAAGCTGCTCTTTTTGGTGATGCTTCTGTGACTACTAATCAAGTGGAAGATATGATCAATGAAGCATACCCTTTATTGGAAGGTACATCCGGGCTAAGCGAAGCGGTTCAGACACTACTTTCTCAAAGAAATGGCGTCGCAGATTCTGTGAAATGCAATATATATCACTCAAAGCCGGATGTCACTCCAACAGCAATCATTGGTGATGCTGCGCATGCTACCGGCGGGGTTTCTGGGCAGGGGTGTAATAGTGCCTTGATGGATGCAAAGGTACTATCAGATTGTTTTGCTGAATACTGTTCAATGCAAGGCTCCAAAAAAGCAAAGTTACACGAATGTCTCAAGTCTTACTCTGCACAACAAGTACCAGAAGGCTTAGCACTCTATGATCTCTCGTTTGGAAATGATGGCGAGACTCTACCAATATATAGAAGCATTGCATCAGTGTTATCAACTGTCATTGACAGCTTGTTTCGAGGAAGGTGGGGCATTGGAAAGAAGCCTTTGCAAACATTGTTGGCTTCTTCGTCAACTTCGTTTGTAGAAATAAGGAGAGAACGAGAGAAGTACTTTGTTAAAGATTTTCCAAGTGACGAGGAGCTAGTAGGCATGCTTGATGGTGTGTACAAATAGTGATAATACTTCTTTTATAGAATGGTTAAGAGTTTGAGGTCAGAAGAATTAGAAGTTGTTTGCTTTGCTGGCATCAACAGATTACACTAGGAGTTTGAGAAGCTCCATTAAGAGTTTGGAAAGCATGATAACAAACTTGTTTGCTTGACTATAGAATCATATGCAATTATTAACTTAACTGTTTAAATTCACTCATCAAGTGCTGTAAGATGAAAAAACACGCAGCATGCACCCTTTCATTTTTGCACGGACGTTGCTTTGAGGAACTTTTCTCTCATTCTACAAAGATTGCCAGGTGATTAACCCTTTAGATAGTTGACCAAATATAACAGTGGAAATATGATAGTTTTGACTATTCACCATTCCTGGGATGGAATATTTTAGCCTGATAGCCCAATATTCTTGGCAGTGGTTTGATAGTTATTTGAGTTGTATCGGCTGCACAAAGATGCTTACAAATGAGGTTATTTGTTAGGCAAATTACTAATCCAACACATTATACTACACATAATTGGCGCTGTTACGATTGTGTGAAAAGTTGGTTGTGCTGCAGAACAACACCATCACATTGAGCACAGCTTTGTACAAAAGTACATCAGGCTGTAGAATCATATCTGATACTTTTCTGAGCTAAGGGTGGTAGCTCATAGCTGGCCAAAGATTACATTTTAAGCACTGTTACAAGTTTATAAATCATTAGGCTGATCATGTCATACATGACCCTGGCTCCAGAATTTTCATTAAACCTCTTGTTGCTGAGCTATAACGATCACCTGAAATCAGGCGACGTCTGCCTTGACTTCACAGAATCTGTAATATGTTACCTATAAAACGCTATATCTTGGCCTCTAGAGCTCCGCTTGACCTTCCAAGGTCAATATGACTCTCTACGGTGTCT
>JALLPI010000906.1:0-13563 GCA_036939935.1 Cyclotella atomus
ATGTGGTTGTTAGTATCCTTGTCTTCTCTGTGTTTAAGATTGCTCCAAGTGGTGACCCTAAGTCGTGAAACCTGTCAAGGAAGAATTGAATGTCACTATGGTGAAGAATACTATTGACGTCATCCACGTAAGCCATAATGATTCGGTGGTGGGGTATGGCGTTTGCTGACGGGAAGTTGGCATAAGTAAAGTTCAAGTAAGCAAAACGACAAGATTCGCAAGGGACTGACACTACAACAGGATAATAATATGACCCCATGTTGGGGAGGTAAAGAGGTCCTGAGAGGTGTGCTTGGGTTTTTTCACTGTGACACAGAAAAAACTTTACTTAAGGTCAGATGACGTCATAATAGTGTGAGTATCAGTACCATGTGACATCACTGGGTGTGAGTATACATTGTCCGGTCATAGACGTAATGTCCCAAGGGTCATTGATTTTGTGGGAAGGGCTGTGCTCAAAAAGTCAATAGTGGGCAAAAAAGAGGTATTTCAAAGAGGTAAAGAGCTCCTGGGAAGGCAGCTCGACGTTTTGAAATAGAGGCAGTGAGGTTCAAATTGATGTTTGAAATTTTCCAACACTTCACAAATTGATTGTTCTAATGTCAGTCCCTTGAGATTCGCGGCTTAAATTGACATTGCGAAAGACAGACGATGACTCACTCAAAAGTGCCATCAAACTTCCGGCCGCACAAAAATCTTTCATCACTTTGATTTTTCCTTCTCTCTTTGCCACAATCCACGCACCGCCAAAGCAAGTGCATTTTCACTGTGGATGAACCATGAACTTCTTTTATTGAAGCTCGCCACCATTGATCTCATTCCACAGCATTTTCATTTGCATTGTCTTGTAGACGGCCATATTCCTCATAATTTCAGTTGAAACGCCACCAAGCAATAGGCAGCAGCAGCACCAAATACCCATCTGCCTCATCACTCCCAAGTTCTTCATCCACCCACTTGTATCCAAAAATCAACAAAATGAAGCTGGCAGCAGCCCTATCCCTCTTTCTCCTAACCAACTCCAATGGATTTGCACCTATTCACCACGTTCGTCACACCGCCTCTTCTTCCATCGCAACAACAACCGACATCAACAACAAAAATGCACTGACAACAATGCAAGCATTCCAATTGGCCGAAGGAGAAACGAGCAACATGTTCGATGGTCCGGCTCCGTTGGTGAAGGAGAGGGATGCTTGCGGTGTGGGGTTTATTGCTAATACTAGTGAGGGTGGTGAGTGACTTGTTTTTTGGTGGTGTTAATGTTTGTTTATTGTGTGGTTGTTCGATTGATGTGGTGTTTGTATTTGATGTGGTGCAATTTATGTTTTTGGGGGATGAGTTTTCTTTTCTGCTTCATTTGTATGGGGGGAACGGCGTCGTCTGAATACCTTTGTACATGAATTGTGCACCGATGGCATGTGTATATCTTGTGTATATTTTTTACTTGTTGGTCACTCTTGTGATCATAATATCTAATGATTCATTAGTCATCAGTGGCACTCTGATTGAACCAGTTCTGCAAATTCCATGTACTATGAAGCAACCAATGTAGGCCAACTCTAACACATTTACATCAATTGAACCTCCATATCCATCCACCACTAGGTGAATTCGGCACCCACAAAGTCCTCCAACAAGGACTCTCCGCCCTGGACTGCATGGAACACCGCGGAGCCTGCGGCGGAGACGGCATCTCCGGCGACGGTGCCGGTATCATGACTCAAATCCCCTGGAAACTCTTCTCCGAGTATAGATCCGAGAACTGCCCCCAGCCCGGGGTGGGTATGCTCTTTCTACCCCGTGATGAAGATCGTAGAAACAAGGTCAAGGCCGTGATTGAGAAGGTATGTAAGAATAATGAATTGGAATTTATCGGATGGAGAGAGGTGCCCGTGGACCCTTCGACTCTTGGACCGATGGCCAAGGCTGTGGTTCCTAGTATGTGGCAACTGTTTGTCAAGGCTCCAAAGAGACTGGAGGAGGATGAGGAGACGCGCGATGGGTTTGAAAGGACCTTGTACTTGGTCCGACGAAGGATTGCCGTGGAACTAAAGAATGCAGGATTGACTTGGGAAGATGACGACAGCGAGGTTTACTTTGCCTCCTTTTCCAGTCAGACGATTGTTTACAAAGGAATGGTCCAGGGATGCGTCCTTCCTCAATTTTACAAGGATTTGCAAAACGAGGACTACACCACCAAGTTTGTTATTTACCATCGTCGTTTCTCGACCAATACCAATCCCCGATGGCCATTGGCTCAGCCCATGCGTGTGGTGGGACACAATGGAGAGATTAACACCCTCGTGGGGAATGTCAATTGGGTCAAGGCTCGTGAAAAGTCCAAGATTCTTGATGCCGGGAAGCTCGATGATCTTGTGGATGCTGAAAATACCGACAACATTCTCATGCTTTGTAATACTCAAGATGTGCCATCTGTGCTTGAGCCGCTTGTGGATCTCAGCCGATCTGATTCTGCCAACCTCGATGCCGTGTTTGAACTCATGACCAAATCTCGTCACCGTGCTCCCTGTGCTCTCATGTCTCTTGTTCCCACCGCCTACGAGAATGAGCCTGCCTTGCGTGACAATCCGGAGATTGTCGACTTTTACAAATTCCACGGAGGCCTATTGGAGGCATGGGATGGTCCGGCACTTCTTGTCTTTTCGGATGGAAAGTCCATCGGTGCCTCTTTGGATAGGAATGGGTTGCGTCCAGCTAGGTATTCCATTACCAAAGATGGCACTGTGTACATGATGAGTGAGACGGGTGTCATCCCTGGATTGGAGGAGAGTGATATTGTTCAGAAGGGACGTCTTGGACCCGGAATGATGATTAATGTTGATCTCAAGAGTGGAGAGTTTAAAGACAATATCAAGATTAAGTCAGAGATTGCCTCTCGTCATCCCTACGGAGAATGGATTGCCAAGGGTCGTAAGGATGTGGAGAAGATGAGCTTTAGTGATGAAAGGATGTACGATGATGCCACCACAACTTTTGCACAGGGTTCTTTCGGCTGGGGATTGGAAGATATTGGTATGCAAATCCAAGATATGGCTGGGTCCGGAAAGGAGACTACCTACTCGATGGGTGATGATGCTCCAATCGCCGTTCTTTCGGAGCGTCCTCAGACACCTTACAATTACTTCAAGCAGCGCTTTGCTCAGGTTACCAACCCTCCCATTGATCCTTTACGTGAAGGGGTAGTCATGTCCGTTGCCATGACCTTGGGTAAGAAGGAGAGTATTTACAAAGTGTCCGAGAAGGGAGCCAGGCTCATCCACCTCGAGTCTCCAGTATTGAACTCCAGTGAAATGGAACGAATTGCTTCTTATGCCAAGGAGGAAAATGGTGGTTTCCAACAGACTACCATTTCCACCAGGTACAATTTGGCCGATGGGCCAGAGGGTATGAAGGCTGCCATTGATGCCATCTGTGAAAAGGCTGCAGAGGCCGTGCGTAACGGAGTCGAGGTTGTGATTCTTAGTGATATGGCTGCTGGTCAATCTGAGTTGGACGAAACAACTTACATCCCCCCTCTTGTGGCAGTTGGTGCTGTTCACCATCGTCTTATTGAAGATGGTCTTCGTATGGATGCCGGTATTGTTGTCGAAACTGGAAGTGCCTGGTCTACCCACCATTTTGCATGCCTTGTTGGCTACGGCGCCAACGCCGTCCACCCCTATCTTGCTCTTGAGACTGTAAAGCAATGGCATGGATCTGACAGAACCCAAAGCATGATGGAAGCTGGAAAGATCACGAAGTCTACGTTGGATAAGGCTCAACAAAACTACCGTGAGGCTGTAGAGAACGGTCTACTCAAGATTTTGTCCAAAATGGGCATTTCCTTGCTCACTTCTTACCACGGTGCACAAATCTTTGAGGCTATGGGATTGGGCGAAGAAGTTGTCAACACTAGTTTCAAGGGAACCACTAGCCGCATTGGAGGAGTCAATCTTTCGGACATTGCCAGTGAGACTGCATCCATGAGGCCCGAGTCTGCATCCGAGAAGGCGAAGCTTGTTAACTACGGATACTACAAACCTGTTCCCAAGATGGGAGAATACCACGCCAACTCATCTGATCTTGCGAAACTCCTTCACAATGCTATTGGCCTCGACAAAGCTGTCAGTGCAGCAACCAACCGCGATGAGGCCGAGAATGATGGTGTCAAGCCTGCCAGTGTGGCCAACTACGAGATCTTCAAGGAGAGTTTGAAGTCCGCTCCTTTGGCTAATATTCGTGATCTTCTTGACTTTGAATCTGACCGCAAAAGCATCCCCATCGAAGATGTCGAGCCTGCTGCTGAAATCATGAAGCGTTTCTGCACTGGTGCCATGTCTCTTGGTGCTTTGAGTCGCGAGGCTCACGAAACCCTCGCCATCGCCGTCAACCGTGTGGGAGGAAAGTCTAACTCTGGAGAGGGTGGAGAAGATGTTGTCCGTGGCTACGACCTTAAGGATGTCGATGAAAAGGGCCGCAGTCCTACCTTCCCTCACCTTGCTGGTCTCAAGAATGGCGACTCTGCCAACTCTTACATTCATCAAGTTGCCAGTGGACGTTTCGGTGTCACTCCCGAGTTCTTAACCACCGCTAAACAATTGGAGATCAAGATGGCCCAGGGCGCCAAGCCTGGTGAGGGCGGACAACTTCCCGGTCCTAAGGTTTCTGACTACATTGCCACTCTTCGTGCCAGTAAGCCTGGAGTCACTTTGATCTCCCCTCCTCCTCACCACGATATATACAGTATCGAGGATCTTGCCCAACTCATCCATGATTTGCATGCTGTTAACGAGAAAGCTGGAGTATCAGTTAAGCTTGTGTCTTCTATTGGTATTGGAACTGTTGCTTGTGGTGTTGCCAAGGCTCAAGCTGATGTCATTCAAATCTCTGGAGGAGATGGTGGCACTGGAGCGTCTCCTCTTTCCTCTATCAAGCATGCTGGCATGCCTTGGGAGCTTGGTTTGGCCGAGGCTCATTCTGCTCTCATGAACAATGGACTTCGTGAGAGAGTCACTCTTCGTGTTGATGGAGGAATTCGTACCGGAAGAGACATTGCAATAGCTGCCATGATGGGAGCTGAAGAGTTTGGATTTGGAACCATTGCCATGATTGCTGAAGGCTGTGTCATGGCTCGTGTTTGCCATCTAAACACTTGCCCCGTTGGAGTGACTAGCCAAAAGGAAGAACTGCGAAAGAAATTCCCTGGAACTCCTGAACATGTTGTGAACTTCTTTATGTTTGTTGCTGAAGAGATCAGAGAGCTTATGGCACACCTTGGATACTCCAAGTTCGAAGACTTGATTGGACGTGCTGACCTTTTGAAAGAGGACGAAGCCCAGCTTGCACGGATTGTAAAGACCAAGGGAGTCTCCTTGAATGGATTCTTCGCTGGTATCCCCGATAGCAAAGAAAATCGTGAATTCCTCAGAGCTTCTAAGGAAGATGGATGCGTACCCAAGGATGATGTTGTTCACGTTAACAAGGGAAGTTCTGACTTGGACCGCGAGATCTGTAACCATCCTGATGTCAAGGGAGCCATCGAGAAGAATGAAGCTGGATCCAGCACCACTGTAAACTTCAATATCAAGAACACCGACCGTAGTACTTGTGCAATGCTTGCAGGAGACATTGCACGAAAATATGGCAACAGGGGTCTTGATTGTGATTTGGATATTAATATTTATGGAAGTGCTGGTCAGTCTTTTGGTGCATTTGCCCTTCCAGGTATGAAGATTAGACTCGAGGGTGAAGCTAATGACTACGTTGGAAAGGGTATGCACGGAGGAGAGATTGTTGTGCTTCCTGATGCTGATGCTGGCTTTGTAGCTTCTGAATCTAGTATTGTCGGTAATGCATGCCTCTACGGAGCCACGGGTGGAGACTTCCATGCCAACGGCCGCGCAGGAGAGCGTTTCTGTGTCCGTAATAGTGGAGCTTACGCCGTCTGCGAGGGAACTGGAGACCACTGCTGCGAGTACATGACTGGAGGTGTCGTTGTATCTCTTGGCACTGTAGGAAGAAACGTTGGTGCAGGTATGACTGGTGGTATCGGCTACTTCTATGATGATGATGGCAGATTTGAGGAACGTGTAAACGGTGAAATTGTCAAGTACCAACGAGTCAAGACAACAGAGGGAGAGCTTCAACTTCGAAACATTATTGAGCGCCACTTTGAGAAGACTGGAAGTGAAAAAGCTAATGACATCTTGGACAACTGGGATGAGGAAGTTGGTAAATTCTGGCAGGTGTACCCACCATCAGAAGCAAACAACGCAGTTGTTGCCGATTCTATTATTGGCGAAACTGTCAAAATATCTGCTACGTCTCCAAGTCAAGAACTCTGCTATCTACCCGTCGGTGCTTCACTCACCCCTGATCAAACAACGAGATGTGCTGATTAAGGTCAGTAACATAATCGGTTAAAATTAAATAAGAAACAGTATCAATTGATTCTCTTAGTTGTTGCAACTCATGTCGAGCATAAGTAGCAAGCACAGCTCTGAATACACTTGATGAGAAGACGTTTCACATGTAATATGCAAACAGAGTACTCTCTTAGTTGCCAGTTGCGACAGATGAATTGTCGCTTATCCTCACATCAGAGGTGGCAATCCGAGGCGTACATTCATAACAAATTTCTTTAGGTATAATCCAAATTCTTCAACCTATAATCCTTCCCAGCAGGAGTACCAACAACACCCAACTTCTCTTCACCATCATGAACCTCGGCAATCTTCTCAACCTGCACATCCAACATCTCCAAAACCTTCAACAACGGTTCATTCCCACCCAACTCCTCAATCTGACTCACAATCTCCCTCTTCAACATTGTACACTTCTCTCTCGTATACTGCAAACTTCCCGCCTCAAACATCAACCGCTGCGCATACCTCTTTACATCTACATCCTCCGTCCTCTGTTTCAATATACTCAATAATTGATTCCCCCTCGAACTCTTGACAAAGTCTCCTTCTTGACTATTCAACACTCCATCTTCACCCATTCGTATACAATGTATAATCGGATACGAAAATTTCCCTTCTGTTAAATCCTCGCAAAAACTCTTGGATTTGAAATATTCCTCATCTGCCAAATTGATTAAATCATCCCGTATTTGGAAAAATAAGCCCAAGTTGTTGACGAGGGGTACAAAGTCGGTAGATTGATGGGTTGTGGCGAATGCTTGCATGAGGCCGACGGCGAGGCGGAAGAGACCACCGGTTTTATCGATGACCATGGAGATGTATTGGGATTCGGTAGGGACGGTGGATGAGTCTCGGGTGTGGATGTCGTGCCCTTGGCCTCTGTGGAGGTTGAGCATCTCTTGTACGAATACCTGTTGATATATTTTGATGTAATAGGTTCAAGAACAGTTTTAGTACAAGACAGAGATTCAAAGCAAGTACAAAACAAAGGCATTACCACCAACAAATAACAGCAACAACAAAACACACGTACTTTGAGCGCCCCCTCGCTTCCCAAACAACGACACCGTTCCAACGCCAAAAAATACACATAATTCGCACAATTGATACAATTCGCCACACCAAAAATACTATGAGCTACGGGATTACCCCGTCTTAATTTGGAATTGTCTTCAATGTCATCTATTAACAGGGAGGCGTTGTGGAGGGAGGCTATTATGGATTTGATTTCGGTTAGTTTATCTGTGCTTTTAGTTGTTGTACTGCTATCGTTGTCGTTGTTGTTGGTGTTGGAGGATGTGTCATTGTCAGTTGTGGGAGGGACATTAAGCCACAATTGAAAACAGTCGATGAGGGCCGATCGGATGTTCTTTCCTGGAGTGGAGGAGATGTAGTGGTAGGGTTGGAGGAGGTGTGTTGGGGGGTGGTGCGGTTGATCTGTCATGGTGAGGATCAGTGAGGATTGAGGATTGACGGGAGGATTGGCTCATATCCTGTACCTTTGCTATTAATAGTAATAATTAGATTTCGTTTAAATTACCGCGTGAAATTATGAAGGTAGCTAGCGTATCAAAGAAATTGATATGTAGAGGTAGATCCTACAATTTCACATCAGAACCTCAGATCTTGAGCTTCAATCCATCAAGCAACCATGAACAGCTGGGCCGACGAATCCGACGATCTCCAACCCGCCCCAACGTCCTACACGGGTGAACGGCCCAAGTTGAATCTAAAGCCGCGCAGGTGCGTATATGTGTGTGCTTTACAAAGTTAACATCCTTGATTGATTTGTTGACACTTGAATGTCAGTCATGAAGACATCAACTTCTGTTGAAAAACAAAACCACCATCTAACAAATCGATCCTCACCAGTCAAGCAGCAGCATCCACATCCTCCGCGACAACATCCAAATCATCGATCTTTGGCGCTGCCAAACCTCGCGAGGAGGTATTGCAATCCAAGGGTATTGATGTGAAGGAGGTGGAGAAGAGGGTGGAGAAGAAGGCTAGTGTTGTTAGGTTTACTGGTGAGTTCGTTTTTTACTGTTGGATGCTTTTGTTGTTGCTGTTGGATGCTTGGCTTTTTCATGTTCCATTTGAAGCTGATTGTGTGTCATTCCTGTCACATGTTGAGCTATATTGATTGTTCTGATAAGAAGTGCATTTGATTGTTGGGGTTTGACTCTCAGGGGTTATCGGCTGGAACTGATTTTGCAATGATAAAAGTCAGGCTCCTTTTGGTATTTGGAAAGAATGGGGGTTTGCCTTTTGGTTTCCTTAAGCTGATCAGCTGATGTGTGAGAGCAGTGTATTTGTCACGTTGTCTCTTGTGAGATACTACTTTGCTGATACGAATATCTGCTCAAATATGATGAACTATGAGTCTAATCATTGACTAAACTCTTCCTTACTTTATTTCAACCCTGCTACCTGCATAATATAATAGCCGAACAAAACAAGCAAGTAGAATCCCTACGAGCCGAACTAACCTCCATCGAAGAAAAACTACGCGAGGCCAACGAAAATGAATTACCCGAGGAAGAATACCGTGTTGCCGCCGAAGAAAAACGCAGCGAACTTAACGCCCTCATGAAGGAGTTTGCCGAGTTGAATGTCAAAGAGGGTGCCAAGGTCGAGAAGGAGGATGGAGGTGGCGAGAGTGGTAGTAGGGGACAGCCGAGAAAGTTTGAAAGGCCCAGTGAAAGGAGGAGGAGGTTGGAACAGCAGAGGAGGGAGGAAGGTGGTCATGGTGGTGGTGGTGGAAGAGGAGGATATCATCATGGAGGTGGAGGGCATCGTTACAATGATTATGACAACAGTGGCGAGGACGCATATGCCTCATTTGGTGGAGGGAGGGATAGACGTGGTAGCGGCAGGGGCGAGAGTGGACGTGGTAGGGGTGGTGGGTACAATCGCGATGGGTACAATGATAGGGGCGACTACAATGACAGAGGTAGCAGTGGCTCTTACAGCAATCGTGGAGGTGGTCGAAGCTACAATGATGATGAAGGTGGAGGAAGGAGGTACAATGACGATAAGTATGCTGGAGATCGTTACAACTACTGAAGATGAGAAATTGCAACTGCAATTGTTGAAGATGCGGAGTTGAAACATTGATTACATCTTGCATAATGAAGAGAAGAGGATTGTGGTTGTGCGAACTTGACTGCTGAGAAGAAGACAGGATGTTACATTCATTTTAATGCATATAAGAAAATAATTTGAGGTCTCCAACCGAGTGGATTGATGGTGTTCCAATCATTTGTGTTGGTATCTTACAGTGACTGATTTCTATAATGTAGAGCAGCAATCGTTGAACTCTCGTCTTATCATCACAGAACTTCACAATGATCTCCTATCTAACACGCTCAGAAATCTTCTCCATCTCACCAACCCTCTGCACACCTTGAATATCCTCACCTTCAACACCAGCAACAATCGCATCCGCCAAAGTCTCAACCCTAACAGTCTTATCCACAAACGGAACACCCACAGCCGCTGCCAAATTAAACACGGGAATCACAGGCAACACATCGAACTTAGTCCAATCCCAAATCAACGAAGGTCTGTAAATAACCTCCCGAATGGTCGACTTTACCCCACTAGTTTGCAATTTACTCTCCACGGCACGCTTTGCCGTCAAATAACGATTCAACCACTCGGGAGCCAATCTATCCACAGTCTTTCCAAAGGGCACATCTGGCCACCCTGCCTCTGCGGCGGACACAAAGCATAAAGGGAACTTTTCGTCCTTTTTGAGCAATTTGTTCATTTGACCGGATATGGAGTTCATCTTCTTTTCGATGGAATTGATGACATTAAAGGCTGTGGTACGTGTGATGGCATCATAGGTGGAGGTTTCGGAGGGAATGGAGCCAGATCCGGAGACTATTTTGTTTAGATTGGCTAGACCGGAGTCTGCATCGAATAATAATCCTGATTGTCAAGGATAGTTTATGTGCAATAGAGATTGCTCATAGTTTAGATGATATATCAAGTGAAGTAAGCATTAGGAATCAAAGAACTTACCAATGGCATGAACCGCTGCATCGGCATCTTTGAGTAAATCATCAACTACCTTACTATCAGTCGCATCTCCTTGAACCCAGTTCACCTAAAATAGGAGCAGTTCACAAGTGACGCAATTTGGATAAATACTCTGAAAAACTAAGACCATGGAAGCAAATCGACTCTGAACTAACCTGTCCCAATTCCTTTGAATCAGGCTTTGGATTCACACCCCTCCTGCTCACGGCAGTCACAGTGTGTCCTCGTTTCACCAACCGCTCGCAGACCGCCGAACCAACGTAGCCAGTGCCTCCGAAGACTGTGACCTTGAGAGGACGGGTAGCGAGTGAGTAGGCTAGCGTTGGCATTAGAAGGATGGATAGGACTTTCATGGTTTGGGGGGTGGACTATAAGTAAAAATGAAGTGAACTGCACTGGCCTCAATCATCGTCCATCGTCGTCGTCACTTCGTACACATCACTTTGTGCTGCACAATGACAATATGACTCAGTGAAGAGTACTACATAAACCAGATCAGATGGTTTATTTCATTCGTATGTAAAAATCAATTGAACTGGACTATCTAGTTTTGTATTATCTTCCTGCCCCACACTCAATTTCAATTGAGCCATTGTTTTACTTGTTTGGCCACTAGACTGATTGCAGCCATAACAAGAGGTAAATCCTTATAATACCACTATCGGTGGGATTCAATCCCGATCTCTGCCATGGTGTGGATGTAATCAAACAGACAGATCAAGGGTTAGGGTTAGCGTTAGGGTTAGATCTACTCTAGACATAGACTAAGACTCAAGTAAGTGTGGTAATCATACATGAGTCGTATGTATCTGTAACCCCCACATTCTGACGAATTTGCAGAGTCGGAGCGGAAAGAAGCCAAAGGCATCGGATACATCGAATGTATCACTCGTTGCCAAGGACCAATAGTGATAGCAGCTTTGGCAGTAACCACATTGGGTGTTAGCGAGTCCTTCACCCGCAAATACTTACGTGCCACCTCCGGATACTTTGGAGAGTATTGAGGTGGAACCCAGCCCATGCTGTAGTCTTTGTGCCTGTAAAATCAGATAAGATCCCTTATCTCTACAACTACAACACATTATTTGTCATTCCTTGTTATCGAAAAACATTTCCAACTTCAACTTCAACTACAATGGAAACTACAACGACAACTTCAACTATTTTTACTATTGGGAGATCTTATCTGTTGGGACACGCGTGTCCCCCTTGTGGAATACGCCCCACTGGCTTTGTAATTGTAAGGCTATCAGCCATGTTGAGCGTAGTATCTATGCGTTGAAGGACTACCAAATTGCGCTCCACCCACTCTTGTATGGCATTATACTTGATATCAATGTGGTGTGAGCGTGGTGTGGGTTTACCAGCATTTGCTATTGCCGTCGCACCGTCATTGTCTTCGTACAGCACAGTGGAGGAATCCTGGGGAACATTTAAATCCCAAAGGATGCTGCGAAGGTAGAGACTCATGCGGCCATCATCATAGGCTCTTTGAAACTCGGCCTCTGTTGATGAACCAGCGACGGTTGGCCACAAACTAGCCTTGTAAGCCGCCGGAACCCCGCCGAGACGCATCATAACACCACCAAACGACCTTTGTGTGATAAGACAATCACCCCAAGCTGAATCCATGTATCCAGCAAGTTATCATGATGTCGTGAGGGGAGCTCATGATTTGTGGTAGTGGGTTGTCTGGGGAGTGACATTACTGCCTCTGTATGCCAAAAGACGATTCCATCATTGATCGTTGCTGCCAAGTATCGGAAGATAGATTTGACAGCCAAGTAATGGACTTCAGCCGGGCAGGCACTACCCTGAGCAGTCTTCACCACGGGGTGAGCAATGTCGGGATGGCAAGTTGTCATTGGCCAAATAAGCTGTCCAATAGCCCGTCGGAATTTAATAAGCCCATGGCCTTCTCCAGAGCTGCCTGCACCAATGGTGTGGGATCATCCTTAGCAGCATAAAGTTGTTTGTGGAACGATTCAATTGTGCCCAGAGGAACTGGGTATGGGGTATCAATCTGCAAAATATGGAGCCAGCATTTCGGTGAGCCAGCATTTCTGGATAGAGATCTTCACAAACCGAGCCATTATAAATGGTGATAAGACCCATACGTTGCATTGGGATTCGAAGACAGGCATCAATTTGATTGATAATCTGGTTGGCAATTTCAAGGCTGGTGGCGACAAGGGCAAAATCATCTACCTGACGTTTGTGGAGGATGCACTGGCCATCGAGTTATCCTTGGTATAAACACGGTTCGTGGACGGTGAGTGTGAAGTTAAGCACCTTTCGGAGGATACGGTCAATCTGTTTCTTCCACCTATGGGGAGATTCAGGGTGACCTTGCATGGCAGCCAATACCGGTACCACCCAACCTTCTGGAATAGGCTCACGTCCCTTCGAGATCCACCATTCTCGGAAAGCATTGTCTGGCCAAATGAAGAACTCTTGCTTAGGTGGTGGTGCCTCGCCGAAGGCATTGGAGACATCTGAGCCGAAAGTGAGAAGATTTTCAGCAGCCAAAATAGCATAAAACACTCGAGATCCTGTTTGGTCCAGGCTGTTGGCGTGCACATGGTCTAAAACACGTACTTGTCCACCTCTAGTTGACCCATCACATATGCAGCTTGCTTCGGTGGTGAAGTTCAGTACCCCACAG
Source organism: Cyclotella atomus (assembly GCA_036939935.1). Taxonomy (NCBI): domain Eukaryota; phylum Bacillariophyta; class Thalassiosirophyceae; order Thalassiosirales; family Thalassiosiraceae; genus Cyclotella; species Cyclotella atomus. Next base: position 13,141 of record JALLPI010000906.1, read on the forward strand.
TGTTTGAAAAAGAGTTAGAGTTCGCCATTTGAATTTTTTCTTTCAGTTACAAAAGTTATAGTTAGGAAGTTAATTTTTTTCCTCCAGTTACAAAAGTTATAGTTCGCAGGGTGATTTTTTTCTGCAGTTGGCAGACGTTAGAGTTAGGCCCCAATTTTTTTGCCACTTCGCCAAAATGCAACAAAATTTAGTTTTTAAGAGTGCATTGGGACTGATTGTGTTGTTCAGGAAATGATCAGTTCACTGGGCTCAATCAGGCAGTGGAAATGATTATTGGCAAAACACATCCCATTTTAGAAAAGTACACCCCATAGGATTCCCTGTAGGTAATCAGGGAATGAAAATGGTGTATCCCCAGTTATTTATCTTTGATAGTGCTAGACAGTGTGGTGACGCACCCATTGGTTTGGCGCTGCATTGCCC
>JALLPI010000907.1:0-13562 GCA_036939935.1 Cyclotella atomus
GAGTCTCTGCTCTTCACTGTCCACGCTTGCTTTAAAAGTTATCACCGCTGAAGAGATTAAAGTCTTGTTTCAGATTGTACTGACGCTGTCATTACCAAGGTCATTGGTGAGCAACGTCATTGGCGCTGACAGCACGAAGAGCTGACTGACTGAGTTGCAGTGCATCAGCCAAGCATTAAAAATACTGCTCAACAGCAGAAGGGAGCAAGATTTGAGATTGCTTGGCGAGGTTTTGGTAGTCTTGGATCCCTTGAACTTGAGCCACGCATGCTGCTTATTGGTATACTTGATGAAGCTTGTGTGCCTTCTTGAACTTTTTGCACTCACTGCTTTTGTGAGGATCATCGCTGTAGTGACTGCACTGTCCCTTCACGCTTCTGCAGCATCCACCAGTCAAAGTGTTAGACAATGGCCCAGCAGTAAAAATGTGTGTTTTCAATTGGTTACGGGTCCCTATTTGACCCATTTACCATAAAGGGCAACAACTGGGATTCCCATCATGGGCACAAATATCCCAACCATTTCAAAAGGCATGGATATTATCCATGCCTTTTGGGTGAGTATACACGTAGGATGCGAAGCCCACGACCTCCTGATTAAGAGTCCGACCCCTCTGTGCCATTTTGAATAGATGCCAATCTAAGGCCAATCATAAGCCTATGAATTTGAATCTTCTAAAAATCGCGCATAAGCGCCCATGGAGACGAGTCTTTTCTCATCAAAGATTTTCATACCTAAAGTTACTACCGATCTATATGTTCACAAAGGGCGATCAATACAGTATGTGAATTTATCTTTCTGAAGCACAATACGACTACTACAGAGGAATCGAATACGATAAAAGGCATGGATAATAATATCCATGCCTTTAGATCCCCCATTGCCTTTTTATGTTTGGGATATAATGTTGAAGACCACATATCCAACAATATGCTCATTGTACAATCTAGCACACAAGGAACAACGTAACCTATCAATTGACACATTCTGCTACTCAAATGATGGTCAATGTACATCCTGACACGTTTAAGAGTCGGTCAGACTTATTTCTTCATTTGCTTTACCTCAACTAACGAATGGACCAGTAATGGCCTCGCCTCTGTGTTGTGCCAGACTTATCAATCCCCGTTTTGCCTCGTTTCATACAAATATTGAAGACCACGCGATAGCTCATTGTACCATCCAGCAACATCAGCTATCTACTCAAATGCTGGTCAATGTACATCCTGACGCGTTTAAGAGTTAATTTCTATTTTCATTTCTTACTTTGTTTTGCCTAACGTACTGACCACACGTCTACACTGGCTATTGTTGTGCCAGACTTTTTAATACTTGTGTCATGGAAATATTGAAGACCACGTGATAGCTCATTGTATCATCATCCAGCAACATTAAGTTAGAAACCATGAAACATATCAATGGTCAATGAACATCCCAACATAACACCGACAGTGATCATTTCATATTTCACACAGAGTCAGCCTGACTTTCATCCAGCCAGCACTGATTTATGTGTGCTCTTTGTTTTGCCTGAACGAACATCGTTGCTTCTCTCTCCAAAACAAGTAGCCACCATAACCCGAGGACTCGTCAAGCATTCTTTCTTCTTAAAACGCGTTCTCTTACCCAACTCGATCACTAATCTATTCGTTTTTGAAGCCGAGACAGTCAACTCTATTCTGGAGACAGAATCTAGCTCTATCTACAGAGGGAACAGGGAAGCCATCTATTCAACTTGGTGAGACATCAGAGGCGCTAAACCGAATCAAGAACAAACATGGATCGAGATTATTTCCAACACGCAGTCAACGATGCGGTCAACGCTGGTACGGCCATCACAACTCGTGTTTTCTTCTTAGCCACTTCTGGAGTGATTGCGCTGTATGCAGTCAGTGCAGGCTTTCAAACGGCAAGTGGATTCGAAGACTTGGCGACGAGTAATGAGAGTAATGTGTTTGAAGAGGGGTTGCTATGATCGCGGTCCAGCGGCCATTTGCAGATGGGATATCGCCATCAACAGGACATCTATCCGGGATAAAGTCGATGATGTTTATCATCACTGTCAGGACAAGGCGTGTGTTTACAATAAAGGCATAGAATGAAAACTAGACAACTGTTTATTTGTTACAAGATCTGCGACTTCATATCTTTTGTACTAATGGGTGCATTTCCTTTTTACTGATTGATGCTCACAACATCACGTTTAGAGCAGACACAATCTTTAAATTTATCTTCCTGTCGTATTGATGGTTGATCATTGATCATTTATTTCTGATTCATCATGGACTAATACTCAGTTTATCCATCGGCATTACATTTTATAGGCCGTTACTTACATCGAGTTGCTAATTTGAATTTACTGTTCAAATAATCGATTCAATGCAACCTCTTCTGCTGTTGACAGCAGGTCAAAATTAGCATTGGCTTCCCGGCAAACGAAGTGGTTGTGACAACTAGCTATCTAATTTATTCCTTTCCTTTTTACCTTGTCAATGAAGACAAAGCAAGATGTAATTGTAGTATATTAGTATCAGCAGCCTAGAGTTGATCATTTGTAACTTGTATTCGAATCGATACTGTCAACTCTCAAAAACAAATCACTGCCAAAAGGATTCGGCTCGAAATTGCATTATAGAGCACGATAGATAGCATTGCATACTGCATACTCTCGACTCTTACCTTTTGATCAGACCACATCGCAGTGGCGCATGCTTGCTTCGGCTTGTATGCCAAAGAGGAGATTTCGGCAAAGAGAGTTCGGTAAGGAGCGTTATTTAAGTGGCTGAAGCCACCAGGACACCAGCCGGCTATACATTCGATTTGTTATCACTGGAAACATTCTTGTTAATATATCTTTTGATATCTTGGACATCTATACGATGCGGATCGCCATCTTCATTTCGTAGATTCAGGTCGACAGTGGAGCAGTACGTGCTAAACACCTGAACAATCTTTGCAAGTATGCCGATTTCCTCAGATCACGGCAGAATTGGATTCCATCGCAGCAGCCGTTCGACCAAATACCACTGCCTACATCCACTCAGTAGGCAGCACATAGCCACCTGTAAATGATGAACAACTATGTACCAAGACCAACCAACTTGATGCATGTCATCTTTGTCTGCATATTTGTGACTTTGCTTGGTCATTATCATTCCAATTAGGTCAACAACCATTACCAATGGTACTTGATGTTACTAATACACATGCAAATACTACACTGTCAGATCCAACTAATAACACTTGACATCTTAATCTTATAATGTAACTCCGGCATTGTCCAGCAAGAAAACATGATGTCGGTTTGCCTCTTTTGCTCCTGAGACTAAGAACTATTTTGATTTGATTTGCCAACAGCAATAGCTCAACAATGGCTTCTTTTCTTAGTATGAAATAATATAATACTCATCAGTTAGAATATATACTGTCTTGAGAGAAATTTTGAATGTATTATTGAACATGTCTTATGACCTAAGGGTATTGAGGTAGGTTATGATCATTCTAACACTGCATTCTTTTGGATGTATCTGTATGAGCTTAACACAAAGTGACAGACAGAGACTGAGTGAGCATTGATAATTGTTGAGCAAACAACAATTATACTATGGTACTCATTAATGGTAATGGTCATAACTATTTACTAGTGAATTTTGGCATGACCACTTCTTTATATCAAATTAAAGCTTGCATTAAGCTCTATCACATGGTTATATTAGTATACATTCATTAATATTAGTTAACGAGTTATTACTAGTGAAACATGCTTAGATCAATGCGTTGGATTCGGCCACTATACGTAGGAATTGGTACAAGAAACCTACACCGATTGAGAGATCGGCATCAAAATGATTATGCCACAATGAATCTGTGCCATGGATTCTCACCAAATCTGAGGTGCTGGTTTCTGGTGAGCCAGTCTTGCTTAATTGTTGTGCTTATCTTGGTGTTAGTTATTCCCTTCATCAAGCAACGATTGTACCCTGAACCCATTTTGAGGTTGGGGTTCAAGTGGGCTTCTTTAAAAGTGAGAATAATCATGTTGGCAGTGTATGCTATTTTGTCTACCTATCATTTTATTGATCAGAATCCTACAAAACTGAAAGTCTCCATCATGTTGGTGGTTGGTGCCTCATTTGATGAAATGGTCTATTGCTCCAGAGAAACACATCATTAGGGGGTGCAATGGTGAATTTGAAGCTAGAAGTGTTGGAGTCTAAATGGCTAAGGTATTTTTTATTTATACTCCGAGCAAGGATACAAAATTGTTCTCAATTCTCTCCAAACTTTTTGCCCTCTTGCTTGATGGCGCTTCACCAAATTTGTAATCGAAGAACACCCCCAAATCATCCATTGGTATTCTGAATGGCATCTCCCAGACCAATAGTATGCCGATTCGGCCAATGTAGGGCACTGGGGGCATACCGATAGAAATGCCCTACATTGCCAGATCCGTCCTTTCAGTCGATCCCGCCTTGAAAATCCCAAAACAGCTATCCTTGCGAAGACATCATAACCATGACGACACCCCTCGGCCGAAGCGATACACCCTCGTTCCTTGGTCTACACCCAACCAATCAACCCCAAACCTTTTGCATCCTCTTCCCAACACCAAAAGGCATCGTCTGACGTGCCTATCCCGTCCATCCACTACTGCCTTCCTGACAGCCATCGCCGCCAGCAACATCGAAAAAATTCGCCGGACCATCTCCGACGCTTCCCCATACCCGTTCTCCTCCTGTGGTTGTGCCACCAACATCCTCTTGTGTTCCCACGGCTGCTAATTGATGGAAGACTGGAAGACGAGACCACGGCTTTGGAACTGTCAAAATAGGACCAGAACAAGGTAAGATATTTGTGTTTTTAGCTATTGCATGTATCAAATTACATGACGACCTCACCAATCCATCACAACCCGATGTCCACACCCAACCAAACCCCCCCAAACTCCCAGAGCCTCCTCTCGACATCCAAAAGCAGCATTGCCTGACGTGCCCCTCCTGCTCATCCATCCACCAATGCCTTCACGACAGCCACCGGCATCAGCAACATCGCAAAAAATCGTCTGTCCATCTCCGAAGCTGCACCACACCCAATCTCCTGCTGCGGTGGTTCCACCAACCTCCTCTCACGTTCCTACACTCGCAAATGCATATGAGGAGAGACTACTGTTGTTGAACGGTCCAGATTGGACCAGAAGAAGGTAAGCAATCACGTTTTTGTTTATGAAAATGCATGAAAAAACATCACGGACTCACATGTATGCGGCAAGGTAGCTGCTGCAAACCATGCAGCAGATCCATACCCCGTGCCTCTCACATCCATTTCAATTGATTCAAAGATACAGGAAACGTTGTTGGAATGGCCAACAGGTGAGATATACTGGTCAAGATATCCATTTTTTGCATTTGGAATGTACTGACCCCACCTGGTCGAATTACCCATGGAATTGCTGCTGCTGGTATAAATGCAGAATTTTAATCCACACACACCTTATTATCTTCTTTCGAATGGTTATTCACTTCACAATATATTGTTGAAACAGTGTAAAGGTGAGTACTCGTTAGTAAGAATCGCATTTTTGCTTTGTAAACGCATTCATACTCACAATTAATGATTCTGCCTTCATGAGCCATCTATCTAGACAAAGATGAATCTAGAGTGTCAGTTTTTTTTAAACACAACAATCAACTAAAGTGCGTTTTGATATATGGGATTGTCAGCAGTGTGATCATTGCAACATCTCTTGGCTCGGTTTCACTGTCAAGTTCCAGTTTTGGCAAATGATTGTCAGATGTTGATATTAATGTTTGTTACTGAATAAAGTAAGACAAAAGTTAATGAAACTGATCTTCTAAAATAAAACAAGATATGAATAATTTGATTTTGCATAAACAATACATTGTTGAGAATCAGTGCTGTTTATGGGCTGAAAGCATGAGATTTTGCTGGTAAAACTGCTATGGGTGAAAAGACTACATTGGTACAAATCAGCTATAAATGGTCCAAAAATGATCAATTATGCTTGTAAGATGACGTGTTGGCATGGTGGTATGTTCCTGGTATGTTGGTAGCACTGGAAACGACAATGCTGTACAACAGGTCCAGCTGAGTCAAGCATGGCCTATAACTGAAATATTGGTAGATGGATGAAGGGTGATTGTGTTATAATTGAACATAAAATGGTCAGGGAATGCCAAATAATGCTTCTAGTATGCTGTGGTGACATGTTTGTAGGTCTATAGCATGTTAGGTTTGGCTGTGCAGCGGCCGCGGCAAAGTATAGTTTTCATCACTGAAAAAAGATAGGTAGATAGGAAAGTATGGTTAAATCTAGCAAAAACTAACGTACTTAAGTACTTACCTCGTAGGTATACCACAAGAGGTGCTGTTGGCTGCTAGATAAGCATGCAGGGGTCAATTTTTTCAACAAAACTATAGGAACACCATCAGATGAGTACATACAACAATTCTAGTAACTATTTGGGCTATCAAATCCATTATTTAGCATTGCAGATTAGGGGCTTGGGTGCATTTCACTGGTAAAACGACTTTTTCGGGTCGTTTTCCCGCAAAAAAGTGACTTTTTGGTTTTTTCGCCCCATCTTGGTCTAATGATACTCTATCCATCCCCTCATTTTCATAAGAATCAAAGCATAAAAATATTTTGGCCGTTTCACCATTTCACCCCCTAACATCATCCATCTTACTCATCTTTTCTTGCAGGTGTTATATTTTTATGCATTGTGGGTGCTGGTGCTGTTCTTTCTTTTCTCTTTATGCCATTACATTAAGTGCAATCTCTGTTATTTTGTTTGCAAATCCACCTCTCCAAATGAGAACAGCGTGAAATTGTTGACAATCAATATTTCAATTGCAATGAAACCGCAAACCTCCGGCACCCACACTGCCACATCCTCCATCCATCTCTATCTCTGATGTTTCCTTTTGTTCTGCTAATACGAATAGGGTAAGCAGTGGGATCACAACTGATGTGACGTCATGTGAACAGCAGGTTGACTTCAAAATCAAAGAGGATCCCGATAGAGACAGTGTCTTCAAACTTTCTCGAATGGTCTTCAACTGTCAAGACAGGGTAAGACAGTTTCTATTGTCTGACACCAGCTCCTCTTCTGTGGACTACAATTGCGTAACGTCAAGCACAAACACCATATGCTTTTCCGCTAAATGCGGCTCTGAAGAAGATGGTCATTGTACCGTCTGACAAAACATGGAGCCTACAGTTGCATTCCATCCTTCCACGCACCATTCTACGCACATTTTCATTTCTCAGTTTGTGTTGAATTGTAACCAAGCGCCCAAACCGAAGGGGCATTCCCAGTAATACCACCCAGTTGTGTTGGATTGTAACCAAGCGCCTAGTGACGAAGGATGAAGGCAATAAAAGACAGCATAAAGCTAACGCGAAGAGCTTTCCAAATCAAAAGTAGCCACTGTGATAATGAAGATTACAAACATTCATGAATTGTATTCAAGAACCCATCCAGTTCAATTTGGCAATATCAATCCTCATTACGATGTTCTCTTTAGTCTGATGAAATCCAATCACGAGGAGTTATCATCTAATGATACCAATGAAGGTTCTAGTCAACAGATTCTAGGCCACAATTTAGAGGAAGAATCGTTACATACCGACGACTTCAGTACATCAACGAGTACTGAACTCAAAACTACAAGCTCCTCTCACAGTGATGATCTCAAGACATCCTCCGGCTCCGCCGGAAACGAAAGCGAGACCAACCAAAGCGAAGAAAGCGAGAGCTCGAGCGACGATCGCAAGCTATCATCGACTGAGGACACCAAACCCAGTTTCTGCAGTGCCACCGAGACCGAGACTACTACTCTCAATGATGAGAGTGAAATAGCAAGTGACGATCGCAAGCCATCTCCCAGAACAGAAAATAACGATGGAGAAGAAGCTCAAAAGAGCCCTCAAAGCGAACATCTCATAAATGCTGAACTAAATCAAGCCAACCAGAATCACGAGTCATTTCCATATACGTTAAGGCGTATGTTAAACATAGAGACAGCAGCAGGCCACCAGGCCATCAAATGGTTGGCAGATGGAGACAGATTTGAGGTTTCAGACCAAAATGCTTTGGAGAAAGACATTCTACCAAAGTACTTTCCATCTTCTTGCTTGTTTCAATCGTTTGTCAGGAAGCTCTACAGGTAGGTTCATGACGTGGAGGTGTCATTGTTGTAACAGCATTGTGTTTGATTTCACTCTCACAATCCAATGTTTCCTTGGTATTAACAGGTGGGGCTTTCTTCAAGTAGGAAAAAAGAAATCTGGGTATTACGCATTTTCCAATGAGGTGAGCTCCTGATAATGCATCTAGCCGAGTTAACATATGCATGCTTCACGTTGTTATACTGTACTTTCAAATACTCCTCTTAGAGCTTCCACAGAGACAATGACTCATACAAGGAACTAAAAGCGATCCCCAGACCAAGAGCAAAGTCGTCTAAATCCTCCAGTAGCAAGGTTCCTAAGGACCAACCCAAGGCTTTGGAAGTCCAAACTGGAAGTGAGTGGCTTTGGATGGAACAACAAGTTGAATGCTGGAACCTTATCTCACCCCTTTGCTAAAAACATATACTCAATAGGGGCTTCGCTCATTCCAGACGAACAACTGGTTGCCGTTCAAAGTGACGTGACGTCTCAACTGCGTTCAATCATATCATCTTACAGCAACAACATTGCCATGCTGTCATCCTTACACGGTACTATCTCTAGCATCGTTACCAACCAATTGGCATTTGGTACTCCAATGAACCAACCAACTTCTAGTGACCCCTCGTTCCAACAAGCAGTGGGATCACCTAGCCAGATTCATCAGCAAGCAGGAAATTCGAACGACACCGCACACTCAGGAACTGCAATAGTCAACAATGTAATGCGCTTTTTGAGTCAAGGATCACAAGGCCAACACCTGCAAAGTACATCATTTTCTCATCAAGATCAGCAAGTGGGTCAAGTGCCTCACGCATCAATGCAAGTGCCTACCTTACAGTATGCACAGTCAAACATTGCACCAACGCTCCGGATTGGAACTCAACATCTCAATCCTCAACAAAACAATCCCATCAATCAACTTGGTATCAGTCAGCCAATCACTGATACTACAGGTACAACAACAGACACATCGACATCATCTCAAGGTCAGAACAAGACTGAACATGAAAATAGCGATCGAAAAAGACGTCGATCACCGACTCCTCCTTGACGTAAATATTTAATGTAGACGACTAACTACAGGCTTCATCATCGAACACTGCCTAACTTGTCGACAATTGTGTTTATACTAAGCAATTTCAATTGCACGTTCTCTTACAGCTTGGATGATGTCAGTTTAACTTTTAGCCATAGCCTTTTCAGCTCTCCTCTCAGCTTTTTCTCTTATCCTCCGGTCTCTCTTCTTTCGTTCTTGGTGTTTCTTGACTAGTTCATCAAATCCAATATCCATGAGCTTCATTTTTGTGAGCCTGCTTGCCTTTGCCACTGGGCCCAGCAACTTCAAGGCCAAATCATCTGTCACCTCTTCGCACTTTTCAAGCTTGCGCCCACTGATACGTTCGGCTTCATGAACTAAATCAACCTCCTGCTCTCCAACTAGGCTAACTGCTCTTCCTCTCCGTCCCGCGCGTGCAGTCCTGCCAACTCTGTGCACGTAATCTACAGCTTTTCGCGGAAGCTCTGCATTCAGAACCAAATCTACCTCAGGAATATCAAGGCCACGGCTTGCCACATCTATTTATCGTAAGATGCTATGACTTAGAATCCAGACTAGAGAATAGGATGTGTACTACAATAATTCAAACACTCACCTGTTGCAACCAAAACACGAACCTGTTGAGATTGAAACGTACCAAGTGATGCTAGCCGACGATTTTGTGATAGCAACGAATGCAAAGCAACGTTTTTTATGCCTAGTTCAGTCAGTATTCCAGATATATGCGCTGCACGCTCGCATGTTGGCACAAAAATGATGGCCGATTGTGCTAGAGGGTACTTAGATTTGTGCATTTGACCACGCTCGTTGTCTTTGTCTCCCAAAATGTCAGATACGTCCACGTCCTTTGCAGTAGTTTGGCTCCAACCAGGGTTATCATTCTGGGCTCTTCCTCCATGAGTCATGAGATTGCTAACAGCACACAAAAGATATGCCTCACGAACCCTCGAAGGCATAAAAATGTACTCTTGAAGGAGTCCAGCTGGCAAATTAGGAGTAGAACTCTCTTCTTCATCGCTATCATCACTACCAACTCCGCTATCATCAGAGTTTTCAGTATCTTCTTTCTTTGCCTTCTTCTTCCTAACCTCACCATTATCCCATGTTCCATCTGGCCTAACTACAACCTTGGTTAATGGCAATTTCCCCACACCCGCGCCTGCCATCTCCTCCAGGCTCTTGAGTGACCGAGTCATAGTTGCCGAGAACAATAACGTCCTGCAATCCCTTCTAACCCGCTTGCCATCTTCTCCCTGCTTAGTAGTACTCTGCAACAATACCTCAGCCACATCTCGTTCGAATCCACTCTTGGCTGCCAAGAGTCGATCTGCTTCGTCCAAAACCACAAACTTTACCTTGCGTAAATTTGGTCGGTACAATCCACTGCCATCATCTCGACACAGCTCTGCCAATCTGCCAGGTGTGGCTACTACAAAGTTGGGCTGACGACTTAGTTCTATACTTTGATTGGTTAGGTCTGACCCACCAATGATTAGTGCCACGGTGATTTTCCAACTGCTCCCCAGGGCTAGGATTTGCTGTTGTATCTGTTTGGCTAGTTCACGTGTAGGGGTGAGTATAATTGCATAGATGCCATAGGGATCAAAGGAGAGATTGTGGAGGAGAGGTAGTGCAAATGATGCAGTTTTGCCAGAACCAGTAGCGGAGAGAGTTAAGATGTTGTTGGATGTGTTTAGGATTAGTGGAATGATGGCACGTTGGACAGGAGTTGGTTTTGTGTAGCCCAGCTTGCGACATGTTTGGACTAGCGGAGAGCAAAGGCCGATGTCGGCAAAGGTTGATGCGATGGATGTGGTTGGAATTGCTGCCTCTGCTGAAACGTTGGACGAGGTCTGTTGCAATTTGTTATTTGAATGTTCGACCGTTTCGGAGTGCTTGCGCTTGGCGCTTTTGTGAAAGAGACTCGACATGCTTGCAAATTTACTTTCTGTAGAATTGAAAGGCTTCAGCAGAGTGGCTCCAAGGCAATGTAAGTACTAATCGCCAGAGTTGTTTGTGTGGGGGTCGCTACGGAGTTGATATTTAGGTAAGGCAGTTGTGGAAAGGGAAGAGAAGAGGGAAAGGAATGGTGGTTAGCCGAGAAAGCGGAAATAGAGGTACTCTTGTTAGCTTTAAAATGGTGTTACCTTTGAGATATATAGAGTAGCTGAAAGATATGGCGGGAAGACTCTTACCTCCTCCCTCCTCTTTTGCTTCTCCCTTTGCACCTCCTCTGCATGTGCCAGAATAGATATCAATGGACATCGAAACTTACACTGTTACATCATACTGCAAACATGTCGGTGAACCTCCTTCTGGATTTGACGACTGGGAGACCATAACAATATGCTTTCACAACTTCGCTAGTTACTCTAATGCCAGAATTATTGACAACTACGTTCTTTCTGGCGAATTTCATCTCTTCGGTCACGTTTGGGAATTAGGTGTGTTCCCAGGAGGTTGCGCTGATGATGAGGATGCCATGATGTCAATCTTCTCGTGGAACAAGTCACATACGAAAGTTGACATCAGCTATATGATTACTGTAATTGATAGAGAAGAGAAAGATAGAATCTTTCGCGAGTGCAGTAGAGCTGCCGTGGAAGGGTTTGTGCACAAAATGACTCTCAAAAGAGATGAATTGTTGGAAGAATCAACCAATATTCGTAACAAGGGAACTCTTGTCTTCAAAGTGAAGTTGAGCCTTGCTGATAGCTAGAGCAACAAATTAACACCGCTGTTTTGAATGATTGATAACATGGAGATTTTTCTCGACGAAGAAACCACCGACCTCACATTCGATGTAAAAGGGTCAATGATTCCTTTGCATAGATGCATACTCAAATCACAGGCAAAAGATCTGTACATATTAGCTGGGGAACGTAGTGTTAAACATATGCCAATTTCCGACGTGGAACCTGATATATTCAAAATGATGCTTTGTACATTGTACGGAGGATTCATATTGCCTGAGGAATGGCAGCAGCACTCCAAGGTCTTACTTGAAGCAGCAGACAAGTATGCATTTGATAATGTGAAGGAGGAAGCTGATATGTGGTATGCAAAATCTCTAAAATTTACTGTTGACAATGTAATTGATGAGCTCTTGGAAGCAGATGGAAAAGGTTATACAGCTGTGCGAGAAGCCGCCATGCAATTCATTGTTGAAAATGGAGAGTCATTTGATCGGTTGTATGAATCTAAATCACTTGTGAAAGAAGTTATGGCAGCTATTGCAGATGATAGAAAACGGAAGCGTGAGGATTGAAGACGCGATATGTCTAGTATTGTTATCGCTGTCAAATTCACATACTGATATATAACGAAGTTCCAGCAAGGAGTTACACAGAAAACTGCTCATTTAGAGCGTGTTTAAGTCCTTTCTTACCGTGTTTAAGTCCTTTTGGATCAAAAACAGAAAAGATGAACATTGAAAGTTCGCCAACAGGGTTTTCGCAAACATTCATCAATGTTCTCTTTTCTGTACCTCATTTCAAGCAGCTTGTTTAAGTCCTCGAAAATTAAAAATGAAATACTTGAACATTGAAACATTGCCTTCTATACTGTAGCCTCTATCTAGAGAGTAACTGCTTGCTTTGCCTGCTACTTTTGTTGATACGAAGTCTCGTTTGGCAATTGCAATCCGATACTTTAGTTTAGCTAATGCGTATGATTTGATATGTGTATGGTGTTGGCTATGCAAGCAAAATTACAGCCCCAGCACGGCTTCAACATTCGTTGATTGCGCTCTCAGAACAAAAACAAAAAAGATGAACATTGAAAGTTCGCCCTGGAAATTTTAAAAAACCTTCATTTTTCGGGCAGTTTGCAGACTCGGAAGGCAAACTATTCGTCGAATGTTCATTTCTGCAGCTCAACGAATAGTTCGCCCTCGGGTTTTTTGTCTTGTTTTCCAACTCTTTTGCATACTTATTTGCCGTGTCACTCCCTCTGTTCAACAAAAAGAGCCTCGCTCTTCGCCATCTCGCTCATCCTCCATCCTCGTCCGTCCATCAATCCACACCTCGGCTGGCTTTGATTGGTTTGCGAGAAGCAAGAGGCTTCGATGTGGCACCAATCAATCGGGTGATCGCACGCAGCCGAATCGAATTGAACTATACCAACTCGACTTAGTGGCATAGTCGGTATAGTTCAATAAAACTAGCACATGAGACCCTGGTTCGAATCCCGCAATTAGCAGTGGACATTTTGGGGCCATAAACAACTGAACATACTTGCATCAGCCACTAAACAGACTTACAATGTTGCAGACCATTGGGGCGACACACATGAGACTTGGGTCTCATG
>JALLPI010000908.1:0-16698 GCA_036939935.1 Cyclotella atomus
GTAAACAGTAGAAAACAGTGAACCGGACTAGGTACTCCTACTGCTTCTCAACACCAAGCTGCTGGGAGTGGGCTAATCCTTCAATAGTTTGGTCTTCTCCCAAATTAATGAGCGATTCTCTACCTCTCTGTTGGCTTCCATCACTTGACACCTTCTTGATGGATGCAGGGTTGGCAGGTCTGACTGTGATATGTGCATCTTGTTCCTATTGAACTTGAAAAACATGACTTATCTGTCAGTGATGCCCTCACCTCTGCAACGTAACAACGATTTCCTTATTGTTTTTCTCTCTATTTGATTTTACTTGATGTTACTTTTATCATTACATATTTGTACATTGATGTTTTAACATATTTCTGTACAATAAATTCTTGTTGAGCGGCATCATTCATGCACTGCAATCATTTCCAGCCCACCACAAATATGTTCATCACAACAATCCTCTATGGTATCATGCGACACATTCTATTGCTTACAAATACCACCGCAAGGATTTGCTCTTTAGCTCGGATGTCATGGTTGAAGCTATCTCTTGGTTGAAGTGAAGGAGTTTTCTTTGTGCCTTTGCTTTGTGCTCGAATCTCTGTCTATTGTAATTCGCGAACTAAATATTTAATTGAAATTGGAGACACCGGCCACATCTCTTGCTTGGGCCACGGCCGCAGAGTTCAGTAAGGTTCAGTGCTGATCTTCTTCTGTTGCCTGCTGCTTGTTATGGAATTGAAATTGTTTTAACATTATATTTCTGTTTTAACATAACATTTCTGTACATTGAAGCAGGATGCATTTCATAACATCATTTGTGCACTGCAATCTTTTCCAACCCACCATAAATGTTCATCGCACAACATGTCATTTTTGTATCACGCAATACATCCATGACTTGTAGAGTATCATCAGGGGGAAAATCCATTTCATCTCCTGAGGCAAATCAAAATCAAGCTAAAACACACTCTCTTTTAGCAACCCATGGGATACTGGCACAGCACTGAGCTTCAGTGTCATATTTGATGATCCATTTCTCTGCCAAACCCCACATGGAGCTGCTCCTACACAATCTTGAACACATTTCTGATTCTGAACATAAAACAAGTTTGATCCTAACCATGTAACATCAATACCACTTGCAGCAAAACAGACTGTCTCTGACAGCCATGGAACTCCATAAGCATCACAACAGTCTTTGATAAAATCATATAGTTCTACAGATAAGTCTCCAGTGGGCACTTTTGAGTCCTGATAACATTTTCCTGACTTGTCTGCCCAATATTTTTTGTTGGGTGCGTGAGTTGTTCATGCAGCACAGAGCTCCGTATCAATCCAGTTATATTCTGAAGAGCAGCAGTCTTCTGCTGTATCGTAAAGCACCGCCCAAGTGTCTTCAACAAGGCCACCACATGTTACGTCACCATCTGTGAATAATAAGCAAGGAGCCATCAATGTTAGAAGGTGCTATCAAAATATGAAACCATCAGCCAATTGTAAGTCTCACTTGCTGTATCACAGTCTCGAACTCAAACTTCACTTCCTGCACCATCTCTGTGGTAGTATAGTCCAGCCCCTGCATAACAGGAGCTCACAAATTATTCGGCCTGTAGAAGTTGTGTAGAATGTAAAATCGGCGTGTCTGGCAGAACCATATTCATATGGATTGTCTAGCAACTCTTGATGACTCACCTCACAAAGCTTAGGAAACCTCCATGACAGTTCCGATTCGCAACAGCTCTTCCTGTCAGAGTAAATGGGATCACCTTTCGCTAGGCCGCCACATGTCACTCCAGCATCCCCCTCCAGGCAATCTCGGATGAGTTTGCTATTCAAATGGTCAGCATACCACAATCCCGAACCATTGGGATTCAAACATGAATTGGTATCCGACTGATGAAACAAAAGAATGATAATTGTTCGGATAAAGTACGATGAATGCCACACTTCTCGTATATTAACAAATAAAATAAAAAATATCTGATAGAATCGTAGACAGCTCTCTATGAGGCTATCGGAGAGCCACACAGTTGCACCATGTGCCATGTATAACAGCCCGTTTCCATCCTCCAATCATGTGCCGCTATCATTCTCCCAGTCCAGGTAAAATCTACCAGTAACAACATCAGCTCCATCATCAGTTGTCTGGAGATCTTCAGTGGTACCCCACATAACCAAACAGGTGACAATACTTGAATCAAATGCAGAGGTATGAACCAAAGTGGTGCTAAGGAGAGAAACGAATGTCCCGCTTGATGTTGGAGGTGTCATTGTCATCAAGAGACCATTTGAAAAGGATGCAGTCTCTGCCAAATCAGAAGCCAAAGAACATGTTGCCGTCTGGCAAGAGAATGTGTTGACCAATTCATACTCAACTTGCCAAAATGACTCAGAAACACTCGTTGACGGTGATGTTGAACGACTGGCAGATGGTGTAGATGGAGAAACGGGGGCAAAGAGAGAACGCAATGACAGCACAGAAGATGGCCTTGATGTGCTGCTGGGATGTGATGATGGTAACTTGCTCGGCTGAGAGGACGGCTAAAAAGACGAAGTGCATAAAAGTGAGCAATAGTTCTGTTTCATACCATACGAATAACAACCTGTATCCAAATCAATTCGCAGCTCAGGCAGTTTCAATCGTCTATTCACTGTTCATAGCATCAAGGTATATATAATCACAAAAATGCTTATATCAAACAATCGGCCTACCTGCAAGCTGAGACTTCTCAAGCTTGGTTGCGAGCTAGGCTTCTATGAAGGAATTGAAGTACGACTCAGTGAAAGACTGACAGAAGGTATGACAGACGGCATTGAAGAAGGCATACTACTCGGAGTCCATGAATGTAATTCTGAAGGACTTTTGCTTGGACTTTTCGAAGGATTGGAGCTGGGTTGCAAGCTTGGACTTTCCGACGGATTGGAACTGGGTTACAAGCTGGACAATGTTGATGGACTGGCCAAGGGTGAAGATTGTGGCATGGTTGAGAACGACGGGTGAAGCAACGGAAGAGACAAGGGGCTTGATGAGCTGCTGGGATTTGATGATGGTGTCTTGCTTGGATTGGATGACGGCTATATAGAAGGCTATATAGACATACAATATAAGATAGAAGTGAGCAATGGTTCACTTGTTTGGCATACCATACTGACGCAATGCTCGTGTATCACTCTTATCTGAGAACTTGGACTTTCCGACGGATTGGAACTGGGTTGCAAGCTGAGCAATGTTGATGGACTGGCCAAGGGTGAAGATTTTGGCATGGTTGAAAACAACGGGTGAAGCAATGGAAGAGACAAGGGGCTTGACAAGCTGCTGGGATTTGATGATGGTGTCTTGCTTGGATTGGATGACGGCTATATAGACATACAATATAAGATAGAAGTGAGCAATGGTTCACTTGTTTGGCGTACTATACTGAAGAAATGCTCTTGTATCACTCTTACCTGAGAACTTGGACTTTCCGACGGCATGCTACTTGCATTGAATGATGGTGATGTTGAAGGACTCTCAGACTGTGTAGATTTGTGAATTGCTGAGGACGAATGACAAAACTACGGGACATATGATGGCCTTGACGTGCTGCTTGGCTCAGCTAAAAATATCAACGAGATCACAGTTAGCAATCATTGTGCTGCTTGGCGTACAAACAACCTGTTTAGATCGAAGATCGAATCATAGCTCCAGTCATGCACGGTCTATTCAGAGCTCATGGCATCCTACATGTATATAAATACTTGTGTCAAACAATCGGCTTACCTGCAAGCTGGGATTTTCCGAAGGATACAAGCTTGGTTGTGAGCTTACTGAAGGATTTGAACTTGGTTGCGTGCTTGGACTTGAGCTTACTGAAGGATTTGAACTTTGTTGGGTGCTTGGACTTTCCGAAGGACTTGAACTTGGCTTTAAACTTTCCGAAGGACTTGAGCTTGGCGATTCGGTTCTCGTGATAACAGTGATCGTCAGTATACCAATCGTCACTTTGCCTGTGTTATCAGTAGCAGTCACTGTAACGTTGGTATTCCCGATTGGAAATGATGATCCATTGCATAGCTCATTGCTACACTTGGATTGCTGTCACAGTCATCTCCAGCACTTGCAGAAAAAGTTGCATTGGCAGATGAATCACTGACGTTGCTTGCTGTCACAACAAGATTCCATGGAAGCTCGTTGCCATTGATCTTCGGAACTGGTGAACTAGCATCAGTTCCCGTGAACCATCCGGTTGCAGCAGGGTAGATGTAAGATGCACACCCTGCTTGACCATAAGCTTCTCCTAATAGAGCTGCTTGGTCCTCAAGCAGGGTGTACTGTACGGGCCGATTACATGTGAGTGTGGCACTGTAGTCAAAATTTCTTGGAGGTATAACAACTCTTGCCAATTTGAGCAGGCGTTTTATCATTAATGCAGCCCCAACTGGCCTCCGATGTGCCGATAGTCTCGTTGTCGATCATGCCATTGGAGTATTGGAGACTATCGGATGAAGTTCCAGCAAGTTGGTCTTTGAATCAAATGGTCGTCTTCCTGGCTGATCGGACAGAGGGATGAGCAACAGAAGAAGCAACGAATAAGCAAAATATGCCGGTGGTAGTGAAGCAGCTCCTGACTTTGGTTCCACGTCCATGTGCTACGGGCAAAATGGCTGTGGTAGCGATGGATGTCAAAATCGCGACGATCTGCTTGCCAATTGGACCAACCATCTTGCTTGGGAGACTGAAAGTATTGTTATTCCAGTTGTGGATGTAGGAGCTGAGAGTATTGTGAACTGAAATTGTGATTACACTCGCCACTTCCAAAGCCAATGCCAAGAAAGAGATATGAAATTCTGGAGCACGACCCCCCATATGTGACCAGTTCACTGTGACTGTTACCAAAGCTTGCAGCCTTAGTACGTAGTACACAATGGTGAAATTGGCCATTTTCATTTCCCTACGACCAAAAGGCCTCTGGTAGAAGGCCCTGCAGCAAACCATGCACCAGTCAACAGAAAGAACCAGGAATTTGATAGCCCAAGAATCTCAGCAGCGAGTGAGCTGGTGTGACCTGTCACAAGTCACAACAACCTAAGCACCTTCGCACGGTATTAGTAGCCGTAGCATAGCTCTACTGTAGAAGTAATAGACTCTGACGTAGAAACACAACTGTTAGTATTGTTAGACTCCCTACCACTCAGTTGGAGTTAATAACAGTACACAGTATCAGACAACGATGCACAGCATTCTGCATCAACACAAAAACCTAAAGCTTGATGCAACGAGCAACCAAGCCAGCCAAAGTACCACTACTTTAGTATTTCACAAGCAACCCATCGATAGCATCATTGGGGGGGGGCTTCCCTTTCTTTCCTCTATCACGAATGCGGATGTGACAGGTGTTACGGCGCCTATACTTCATCAATGCAGAAGATGTAGAAGTACATGGGAAAAGAAGGCCACAATTGCTGAAATGGCCTATGGGACCCAACGAGAGATATCTGGCGACTAATGCCCGCACAGTAGAGCTCTCGCCAGTTTGGAGTGTACCCGCGACCAAAGCAGACAACGGCAGCAACATACCACGATGTAGTTTGACAACCAATCCCATTTAAGCAACCCCAACTTGGAACAGAATTTGTCAATTCCAGTTCAGAGACCCCCCAATTAACCCTCGAGTCCTGGGTATCATTTGCCCGAATGGCAGTCAATACTCGGCTGATTTTCCTGCACCAACGATGAGGCCGCATCGTCTCTTGATCAAAGTTTCAACTCGCCCCAGATTTGTCGGTACCTCCGCACAAATACCAGCTGCCCAATTGTGGCTTTGCTTACCAAAGGCATCTCCCTCCTTCACACACAACGAAGAACAGCTTTGTCAAATCAAGACAATGCAGTGTCTAACCTCAACAGTAAGGCAACTCCGACATTAACAGTCGCCGTACCTCAACTCCTTCAACACAAGCAGCTGTCAAAAAGACATCAAACACCGCATGAGTTATCTGGGGATACGGCAGACTGGCCTTATACAGACTTGCCGGTAGCAAGCCATTCTGATGCATACAGAATTACCTGCATCAACCCCCCGATGGAAAACCCCATGGTCACGAGGGTGTGTGACGAGCAACGAATGGCTGATGATGAAAACAGCAAAAGGGGCTGTCGGTACCGCTGTGAACTCCCTGCCTGAAGGCATCTCCCCATGCATAGCAGAGGACGAGAGGTGGCGAGGGATATTAGAGGCACAACTGAAGAAGGGCACCCGAATGCAAAGCAATCGGAGAAGGACAAATGGGAGTGCGATCGAAGCAAAAGATAGCAGGCACTAGCACCAACACGCAGATAAGTCTGGAGGTATCCTGATCAATGGATCCTCCAGGGGATCGCGTGAAACCGCTAGCCAAACAACAGAGGAGCAACAAAGCTCTTGTTGCGATCCAACTAATCCATCGCACTCATGAAACGATTTGTGAGTGCATCCGCACATTTGTTGTTCTCTCCTAACACCAATCACATAAACACACTCATGCGTCAACAAAGCTTCGGACCACAAGAGAGTGACAGCCTTCACGTGAATGTGATGTGTGATATCACAAACTCACTATCTGCTCACGTGATCCAAAGTAGCTCAAAAGTCTTAATTTTGTCAGCGTCCATTCAACACATCCTTGAACTTTTTGCAATAAACCGTTTTACCTGGCCAATCTACTGCAGCTAGCACAGCTAGTCCATTGCAACTATTGCCTACAGATCCCTTTTCGTATCACTCAAAAGGATCCTCCAACATTAGTTTGTTTCATCCATTGACGTAGGAATACCTCTTATTTGCACCTCCTAACTGTTAAACAGTTTTAGGGTCAAGGTTTCACGCTGCTGGAGGCCGTTCCAAACGCATTTGAGCCTTTGCTGGTGTTCTTGGTGCTCCTACCTATCTTCATTGGAGAGCTCTCTTCGTAGACGACTACCAACTTTGATGAATTGGGCCGGGGATGGAGTGCAGGTGTTTGATTACTACAGAGTTGAATTCTGAGGTGAGAACTTTGGCGTATCGTGTCCGTGTGTTTGTGGCTATGGGATCTTCTGGTTCTAATGTCGAGCAGGTGGTGCATTTGATATTGGGTCTGTCTTTCTTAGCCTGGAGTAAAAGCATGATTTTATTGAATGATATACGTTATAGTTAGCCAGTTATTGCCAATGGATCATTAGCACCAACACAAGGTGCTTCAATCAAATGCTCTTCAGCTTCAAGCCCAAATTATGACCAAAAGTTAACAGTCAGGCAAACAATAGAAGTCACATTGCCGCTATCAACTTCAGCATCATCATCATCGTGATCTAACACAAATAGAGGCTTCGGCAACCACAGCCGCACGATGTAGACCTTCTTGCACGCTCGGTCTGCAATCTCACACAGCCTTCGTTCGTCTATGATGGCGCTACTGCAGCTGTTCATGCCGAATAGTGCCGCATTTTGCTTTGCTACTGGATTATTTGAACTTCCTCTCTCCGCTTCCTCTGGCTCATTCCGCTCCCCTCCGGCCCTCGGTTGCAGGACAAGTCGTCGTGACAGGTCGTGAATTCATTAGTACTACCCCTGTACCTTTTTGGTCGCAATCGTCTACATGCACCCGGGTGCATTGATATTTTCTGTACTCTCTCCTCTCCTTATTCCAGAGTCCTCCTTATGATGTGGGTTCTATTCATCCTTGGAAGCTTGCTACTTCACGGCAGCCAAGCGTTTGCGCCATCTACAAGGCAGATTCCATTGTTTCGCGCGGCCTCTGGATCACGTCGAGAAACTCCCACATCAATTGCACTGAAGGCATCGAGACATGACGACAATTCATCCTTTCTCCAACGTAGATCATTCCTAGCCCAATCTATTATAGCTACAACATTACTACCATTATCGGAACTCGCAACAGCAGACGAATCCATCGATCCTAGTACCAATCTTCCCAAAATCACGTCCAAAGTCTACCTCGACATAAAACTACCCACCATCAAAGAGCCTAAACGACTTACTATTGGTCTATTCGGGGATGATATGCCCAAAGCCTCGAGTAATTTCCAGGCTTTATGCACCAACACCGAAGGGCCATCGTATATTGGTACTAATTTCTATCGAGTGATATCCGACACATCGATTCAGGCAGGAGCCATCGGAAAAGATGTCAATAGTGGAAAATCGGGCACTAGCTCTTTTGAGAATGGGACACCATTCGAACCTGACAATTACAACATTTTGCATACGAAAAAGGGGTTGGTTTCGGGAGTACGGAATAAAGATGGGAGTATGGATTCTAGATTCTTTGTCCAGACGGAAAATGATGCTGGTTGGGCTGATGGACGGTATGCTGCCTTTGGTATTGTTTTGGAGGATGAGCAGCAAGGAGGAAGTAAAAATGGTGGTGGGATGGAATTGGTGAAAAAGATTAGTAGGGTGGATGTTAAGACACCACAGAATTCTCCTAAGGAACCAATTGAGATTATAGGTTGCGGGTTGCTTTAGTCTTGATGTATTCATCTGATTTGATCTGAACATAAAGCTGCTAAATAATACAGACATTACCGTATATCGCATTACAGATTACAGAACACCCTAACTCCTCAATATCAGTATAGTTCAACCATCAATACCTATCCTTAAAAGCCATCAAGATACTATGTACCACTCTAACGGTTTTCAAGCAATTACTTACCAGAATTATATAGCTGCCAGCATCTCTCTAGAACAGCATTGTGCATCAGAATAATAAGGACCCATCAAGATGACTATAAGCATCATCCACTCTATCGGTTTTCAAGCAATTAAAGTATGAGATTAACTTCCAGCACCTCTGAGAAGCTATTGCCTCTTGCCAAAAATCTCTATTAAAAGTATTCAAATATAAATATAGTAATAGATACCTTCATTGCATTCTAACATTTTTGGCTCTCGCACTTCTTTCCCCTACCTTTTTTAATAAGTTCAAGTACAGGGATGACAATTCACTTGAAACTACTGTTAGCACTCTATCAAGTCACTGCCATCTATCAGCTATGCTGGGCCCTCTCACCTCCATCATTTCGCATTGCAATAATCGGTGGAGGATCCAGTGGCGTCATGGCTGCATCCTCCATCAAAAAGTCAGTACATCGCGATGTACTTCCATCAGTAGATATCACAGTGTACGAATCCACCAAAGATGTACTCAGAAATATACGGAATCATCACCAAGATGGCATTCTGTATGATGCATCCAAGACGCCAATGGATGTTTTAAATGCTGGGTATCCAAGAGGACGGAAGGAGATCACATCACTAATGACTAAATATTTTCCACCTATGCAGCAACAGAAATGGTTTGAAGATCGAGGAGTAGAGTTTCGAACTAGACAGGATGGTACAATGACCTGCAGTGATGGTAATGCATCACCTGTTATTAGTGCCTTGTTGGATGATCAACTGCGTGAGACAATAGAAACCAATGCAAGGGTAGTATCAATATCCAAGGATGACGAGACAGGATGCTTTCAATTGTCAGTGAATGGCAGACGAGAAATCCATGATTGTGTAATACTAGCAACTGGTAATTCATATCTTGGATTTCAACTCGCAAAATCACTAGGTCATACCATAACCAAGCCAGTGCGATCATGTTTTGAACTGGTGTTGAAGGACTCTAATATCTTATCCTCTATGGAAGAAGGAGGCACATATGATCTTCCGTACGTGCGTCTATCGTACAAAGTTGCCATCAAGGGCCAAAAGAGACCAAGAATAATCAGAAGCGAGGGTCCTGCTCGACTGCAGTTATACAACAGTCAAGTACTTCTAACGGGAATAGCGGCACTATCGCTATCTTCGGCTGCTGCTTTCGAATTGAAAGACGCAACCTACAAAGGTACTCTATGGGTACATTTTTGTCCCGATCATTTCGGTGGCAAAGTGGAGAACATTGAACAATTCTTATGGCAGTACAGACAAGACAATCCAAATGAGATAATGGGTGAAAGATGCCCACTTCAGTTTGCAAATGTCGACTACGATGAATACGATTGGGAGACTGAATCATTCAAGTCAATAACAACTGATTGTATACCGCGGAACTTGTGGCGGGGTTTAGTGCAAGAGTCTGGTATGGCGTATGACTCAACATGGAGCAAAGTCAATCCAAAGAAATGCAGAAAGTTGGCTGAATCAATGGTCGGTTGCTCTTTGGAATTCCGTGGTCAAAATACATGCAGCATGTACCCATTCATCGATGCAGGTGGCACTTCGCTTCGCGAGGTAGACATGAACTCGATGCAGAGTAAAGTTGTGGATGGTCTGTTTCTCTGCGGCCAAGTACTCGATGGTGATGCCAGTCACAGCTGCTTTTCTTTCATGAGAGACCTTGCTACTGGTAAAATGGCTGGTGAAAGTGCTGTTCTGTATGCCAAAGAAATACTTTTGAGTAAAAATAACAACATAACATATTGACCTATCGACCTTGGCATGATTGGGAAGCAGAGTAGCAGCAAATATCTATGTAGTTGAAGTCATTGTTCATGCACCAACAACAGATACAGTTGTATTTATAATAATATACAATACATCTTAACCAAAAAACACACATCAATCATGACCCGAATCATCCATAAATCCACCACCCAAAAACCTCGCCAGCTCATCCGTCTCATTCCCCGCCGACGAATCTTCATCATTGCACATAGTACACTTTAATACATTTGGTGCATTCAAACAAGTGCAGTGTTGACATCTCCATCCTTTTCCTCCATTATCATTGTCGTATGTATTATTTGTTTCGGGTATCGGCGATTGAGAGGGTGATTCGAGCCCTCCTTCCAATTTCAACAGTGAATTATTGAATGGATCGTCGGTATCATTTCCTTCTTCATCATCATCGGAGGAATCATCTAAACAAATCACCTCCTGCTGACTTGTATTCCGTTTCTCAACCTTGGGAGGAGATATATTCTCCAGACTCTTGCCCCTCTTATACGGAGGTGCCACCGCTGAAGGTTCTTCCTCCTCTTCTCTTTCTCTCTTGTGCAATATCCTCTTTTTGACAGCACTAGACTTGGGTACATCGGTAGTCTCCTCTTCCTTCTTATTACTTGATTCCACCTTTATCTCCTGAACTTCATCATCGTCATCATCACTATCTAACAAAATAACATCATCATCTTCCGGATCATACGTCGCCATCTGCTTCAAACACGCTTCCAATCTATGATAAAACGGCAAGTACGGATGAGCGGCACTCTGCTCTTGATAAGCGGCGGGTACATCCTTCTTCAGCCGATCATGCGCCTGACTTGCAATCGGTCTCAACAATTCCGCCAATTTAATCGTAGTTTTCTCTTCTCGCTTTAGAGATTTGACTTTACGAAGCACCTCTTCCAAATCATTGCATATACTACCCGCCCCTCCATGTTTGCTCAACCATTTGCGTAGGCCCCACGATTCATTTTCGCGCATTCCACCCAGAAAAGTATTTTTGACATGTTCGCATCCTTGAGGTACGGCATTTTGTGCCTCCTTCACCAATTGATCCAATTGTAGTTTGGCGGAGATTAAATGATCGCGCTCCATTAAGAAATCGCATTTGCGTTCAAATTTCTTTGGCAAAGGAGCCACGAATCTAGCAAAGAATTGGAGTGGGGTCATATTATTGACAGATGATCGGGATCGACCGTTGGTGGTGATATATTTGCGTTGGTTGGCAATAGCTAATCCTTGACGGAGTTCTTGTTGGCAATTGACGAGAAAGTCGACGCAGGGTAGGAATCTGGTAATGACGTCATCTGTTTTGGAACGGATGTGCATGATGACTTCGTTGCCTGTTAGGGAGGTTAGGGATACGGAGGGGATGGAGAGGGATAGGGTTTCGAGGAGGGGATCGATAGATTTTTCTGGTTGGGAGGAGTTGGAGTGGGGGAGGTAGGTGGATAGGATATTGGAGGTTGGTTGATGGGGTTGTTGTTGGATGGAAGAGGAGATGGTGGAGGAGATTTCGTGTGATGGCTTGAGGTGGGAATAGTGCGAGGCTGTGGAGGAGGGTTGTTTGGACTTTTTGTGTGTAGATGAGGATGCAGTGGCTGTGGATAACGCATAAGGCTGCTGTTGCTGTGAATGCTGCATGCTGTTCATGAAGTAATCGAGGTTACTCATGGCAGGTTGCTTGGATGCGGCACTGAGTCCTCCCATGGATGCATTTCCCCCCATTGAATTCCACAATAACTGATTCTGAAGCAGCTGCTGATTGGCACTATTGTGATGAGGCTGGGCCTGAGCCGCCGCGGCATTTTCCAGGCCGGTCAACAGCAAATCGCAGTAGTCCAATTCACGCAGGGAGGTCTCGTTCCCCCTGGACATGCCGTTCATGCCCCAGCCGTTACTGACAGCCTGTTGCTGTTGCTGCTGCTGCTGCGCCTGAGCAGCCATGTAATCATATCCCCCGTAATCATAATGGGGCATCGGCTGCTGCTCCATCATCGCAGACTGCTGAGAATGTCCCGCCAACTCGTCAATCCCGCCACCGTGATTTGCATTCCCAGCATTAATCTCATCAATATGATCATTCCACCCCTGATGAGTGTTATGGAGATCATTGGCATACCTCAATTGATCGGCCGACGAATGTTCAACATTATTTAAATCGTACCCCCCATGATCGTAATAATTCATATTGGGCATTCCCAACGAATACCCCGGTGTTCGAGAATTATTAAACATGGCAGCGTAGTATTGATTGGCTCTTTGTTGTTGCGCCGCCGCCGCTGCAGCCTGTTGGTGCTGCTGGTGCTGCATTGTTGAATAGTCGTTGTAGGAATTTTGAGAGTCGTTATTATTGGAAGTGGAAGAGTTACCGTAGAAGGTGCTGAAGAGGTCCCAGCCGGATACTTGATCAGAGGAGGAGGAGGCGCCGTTGTAGGAGTTCATGGTTGTGTTGTTGGTGGTGGCTGCTGGCTGCTTGGCAGGAGTCAGTGGAATTCGATGGAGAAGTGGCGATTTTGCTTGCTTTGGCGATGTTTGCATTGCAAAACATGGAGGAAGCTGCAAGAAGCACAAAGAGCTCGGCGAAGTGAAAGAAAGCGGCTGGATGCTGGATTAATAATGATTATTTATCGGGTCATTGTCATCGAAGACTGCCTACGTCGATCTCTCCGACTAAAGAGTCTCACTGACGTAGGTTTACTGAGTACTACGTAACTGTTCCTTTTGCTTCATTTCACTTCCGGCACTTCCAGTATTAATATCCTCTTGTGGAAAATAAGAAACTTCTAGAGCCTATTTCTAGATCTGCCCAATGCTTCTGGTAACAGTTAGTTTTAGCAAGAGCTCAAAATCTCTGGAATGATTGTCTGCTACTGCCATGTTTTTTGTAATTCCTGATAGGCAAAGAAGAAACACTAATAATAATAAAACCAAGATGTGTTGCAGAATGATTAGTGGGTATCAAAGTTTCCACTCTGACGCTGATGGGAACCTGAATTGGTCAACCCTAAAATAGCCAAACATTTATTTAAGGAAATTTCCTACCTCCTTTTCAGAACAAACAATTTTCATCATCTTGATCTTGCTTGGTCGTACGAGCTCTACAGCATAAGTGTCCTAAATTTTTATTACACAACCTTGCACTTCACTTACCACTAAGCTGGCCTACAAACTTTTAGTAGACCATCTTGGGATGACAGCCCTAGCTTGGTTTGATCATACGACCTCTGGAAGGTCCTCCACCGCTGCATTGCAAATTTTCAATTATTTTTTTGCTTAGAGCATAAGTGTCATCTCTAGCTTTCACGATGCAAAATATTTGAAATGGGCTGCAAAAAGTTGAAATGGCTTGTTCTTGGCCAATACTTGGAGTACGGAGGTCGTTCAAGTGGCAAAAAAGTCAGAAGAACACCTATAGATTGCATTACTGCGTTGTCATGGTATGATTCTTAGTAAATTACGGTCTTTTTTACCTGTATTATGACAACTCGGAATCAGACAACTCGGGCAATTCTTGATTGGGATTGTCTCCTCGGCCAATTTCTATGGAGTCAAGATTGGTTGCACTCACTGATGCAATGGAGCAAACAAATTGCATCGACTCCAGTATGCAAGTCAGTTGATTGTTGAGTGAGTTGTGTGTTCTTGTGTCGATAGAGTCAGATGTTTCCTCCAATCTGACTTCTAAAACTTCATTGTTGTTGTATGTTGCAACGAATTCGTTGGATCTTCTCCTTGCATTCAATTTGCCGTACGAGCTGCCTTGGCCTTCTCCAGAAGCTCATCTCTCCTACTCTTCTCTGCCTTCCCAGCTATCTTCTCGTCACTGCATCCGAGTTTTTCCTTAGACTGTCCTTAGAGAAAAGGATAAGGGTCTTCTAAGGAAAAGACACAAAATGATGTCATAATTCGGCTTCTAGGGGGCTTCTAAGGAGAAAGAACGTCCGAGTCCTGCCCGTTGCTTGTCTTAAAGCCGTAGAGAAATACTGGAATCTTACGACTCACAATCTTGATGTACAACTTGCTAATTATCTCTCGCAGTGTCACCATCTTGAAAGGTCTCAACTTGCCCTCTTCCTCTGCCTCGAAATACATCGCAACTTCATGGTCCATTGAAATTGCCCCCGGTAGCGTGACGCTACCCACAGACCTGTTTGTGTTCTGATGCTTTAAGATCAAGCTGTTGTACTTGTCCTTGCCACCTTTTGTCATCTCATTGATACTGAAAATTATAGCTTGACTACCAAATAAGGCCGTAGTTCCTCCAGACTTAATGAACTCCGCCAGCGCAACATTTACTCTTTCCTGACACTGATCAGCAATTAAAAAGTGATTAGCCAACTTCCACAACGTGTCTACTCCCAACTTAGTCTCCTCATATGGACCACGCTTTACCTTCTCCTTCTGCCTCAAAAAGCTTTTTCCTGTTGATGATCTCCAGCTCTGCTTTCATAAGTCTGCTACGAAACTTGTTGGTGACTTCCTCTGCATTAGTGTTGCGATGCACGCCTAGTAGGATCAAATCCAAACTAGTATATAACTCTTGCATCTGTTTTACTTCTGCAGTAACGAGAGGTTTCTTAGATCAACGCAAGTGTACTTGAGTACATCACCTGGAGGCTTATCTGACAGAACAATAAAGGCACCTCGGAAAACTCTTGGGTTCTTGCCAGTAACATTGTTCCATTGCCAGTCGGGCTCAAAATCCAAGACAAAGAAACACTGCCATTTCACATGTGTCTTCCAATTGAGATCAACAGATGAGCGGATGGGCTCTGCCTTTGCATTCTTAAGGTCACCAATAGCACATTCGGGATCATAGGACTGCAGGGTCTGAAGGAATGTGGCCATCCTCTTGTACATCTTTTTGGGCACGTCATTACATTTATACACACGAGTGTCAAACGTGATGATAGTGCTACATGAGTCTAGGACTTCTTGATGTCTTTCGCGGCCTTGTCTGCATAAGAATTCTTGATTTTACCCTTGAGGTGTTTCTTGGTAGAGGCGATTTTTCCTTCATTGTTGGGGATGTCTTCTTTAAACTTGGCAGTTTTGGGGGTCTTCTCGTCTTTTCCTCTGCCCTAAGCTGCTGCCTTCCTCTTCCCTTTAGATGAACCACTTTCACTGCTGTCCCCCTTTTTGCTCCTCTTGCTAGAAATCAATGAATCCACACTTCTCCCCCGAGTAGACTTCGCTCCCGGCTTCTGCTTCGGAGGGACAGATTTGGCACGCGCCCCTACAGACTTCCCCTCTAGACTACGTCCTCTACTACGACCCTGATTCTTCTTGGAGGACTTGCTTTTCTCCTCAACCATCAATTCATCACTGTCTCGGGCAGCTTGCTTGTAAGTTTCTGTGCTCCCCTCCTCACTTTCTCCTCCGAAAACAGTTGATTCATCGTCAATATCGATGGGCGACTTTTTCGAGCCAGATTTAGACTTCCTGCCTGTTTTCTTCTGCAATTCCCTCGCTGCACGGTGCCGCTCCCGTTCCGCTGCCTGTTTAGATGCCTCCGATACATTACTATCAGGAAAGATATTCTTCCCTTCCTCCTCCATATCGACATTCCCCTTGAAAACCTTCTTCTTGTCTGGTGATTTAGTTGGACTCGCGACCTCCGCTTCCGCTGATGTTCCAGGGGGCTTCCGCGGCGGGGTTAACGCCTTGCTACGTTTTTTGGGTGGCATCTTGTGTTGTTGAGAGACTGATTGCCTTAATATCATCGAGATTTGTTACTGACTTGTTGTGTTGAGTTCGTAGAGTACAGACAGAGACAGTGTTTGAGTTTGATGCATTCTGCAATGATACGTCACAATATGAGCTGTAGATTTATTGTATTATTGTTGTATTTGATGGTAAAGTTGTTTAGTTGATTGAGGAGGAAGTAGCGGTGAAAGCAGATTTTGTCATGGTATTGGTGTCAAAGATTTGTTTACTAATAATTCCTATGTTCATTTTCTACTATGTCTATTGTGATTATCGTACAAGGAGAATGACGATGAGGAGGAGGATGAATCCGAGGAAGATGACAAAGAAGGTGAAGATGAAGAGGAGGATATCAACAGCGGAGATATTGTCGAAAACAAGTCTGGCCTACCAGTACTCAACATCCAGTGGGAGGAATACAGTTATGAAACAGCTGCGGAGGAAAGGAAGTAGATTGCCACCTGTGGCCCCAATTTGGCCCAAAGCCCTTTCAGACTATCAGTTGGGCCAAATTTGGGCCACAGGTGGCTTGGGCCAAATTTAG
>JALLPI010000909.1:0-20960 GCA_036939935.1 Cyclotella atomus
TTTCCAACTTCAACTTCAACTACAATGACAACTACAACTTCAACTATTTTTACTATTGGGAGATTTTTCTGTTGGGACACGCGTGTCCCCCTTGTAATCGGACAAAGAGACATTCATTAATAGGACGTCTTGTAAGGAGGCATGATTCTCTGGATCCACACAATGCCTGTGTAAGTGGTCAACTCTTTGTGATCTGGTCAGCTCTATTAGCTAGAGATTACATCCTTTGGATACTCAGCCCCTAGAACTAGCAGAGATGGGCAGTTATAATATAGACACAGGAGAAGCGTGCTGATTAGATGGCAAGCTTAAATAAAACATGAGAGGGCTTATGTAAATGAACAATTTACCTTACCACAGTGTTAATGAGAACAGCTTTGATGAAAAAGGAATATTCTATCATCATTTTTTTCATATTTCAATAGCACTACTTTGACACTAGACACTACTTAACAAACTGCTCCTATCCTGGAAACTTCTTGTTTTCTGTGTTACAAGCCCTGTAGAATTTCTACCTGGTGTGCTGTGCACCAGGTAGCTGGACTATTCCTCTGTGAAATTCTACAGAGAGCCGTTGGTCTACAAAACAGCTGGACGATTCCTCTGTGACAAGAATTCTACAGAGACAGAGAGCCGTTGATTTCTAGCTGGTGCGCTGGTGCACCAGGTAGCAGGAGTTGGGATATGGCTCTAGTGCAGCTAACAGCATAAAACAAGGTACAAGTCCATACAACTAAACTAGATGTACACCAAAACTCAATACTAATTCTCTTCGAAACTAAATGAGTGATACTAGTGAGAGAAGTTAGAAGTTGATTCCGAGAATGAGAATTAGTAACTTGATAACTAATCCAAGAAAACAGTCACAGTGGTTATAGGTGATCATAGAAAACAGTTAAGTTGGTGCTGGGTGATATTGAGATTTGAGAAACTCTTCTGCATGCATAGATGATAGATGATGAACTCTTGAAAACAGACTCTGGTTTCAGATTTCAGTCTCTCGAAGTTCGGCCAGGAACTCCCGCGGGCCTCTCTAATTTCTCCTTTTCTCTCCCTCCCGCCCTCACCCCCACCCCCCATTTCCCTTGTTCATCTCCTCTCGTAAATATAAAGCCGTAGAAAGCCATGGGGGCATCAATCATCTTCTTCACTTGTATCCACGCTCTAATTGACCGTTGCCACACATTCGAGCAAGTAAAGCGGCGTTTCTCTCCAGCCAGAAGCTTTTCGATTGATCATCTCGGCCCATTCATGAATTTTCATTTCACAGCCAGAGGTGGAGACATCAGTAGTGTGCATGAAGAATTCGATGGCACATTCTCCCAGTTCATTGAATCATTTGAGTCCGAGCTATCAGAAATCAGACGCGAGGCAGAGATAGAAGCTGAGATTGAAATGCAAAAATTGTTGGGATTGGTCGACCGGAGTGGAAAGCTGTATGATGATTCGATGGAAGAGACACCCGACGAGAACGAAGAAATGGACCTGTACGATGTATTGGAAGAGGCAGACGATGCTGTGCAAAATGCGGATGATAGAAAGGATTCTACAACTGACGAGATAGACCAACAGTACGAAAGTCTAGGTGTGATTGATGAAAGCGAACTCAGTGTAAACGAGCAAGACACATCTGAATCAATATTACAAGTGGAAGAAAGCATGTCTGAATCATTACAACATTTTGAAGAAGATACGTATGATCTTGATGAAGATGATGTGATGCCTGTATCAGTACCAGCTGTTGATGAAATTGATGAAACTGGGGAACTAGAGGTGCAGCTTTCAGTTGACGATGACACCACTGTTGAATTAGACACAACTACAGGAATATCAGTGGACCTTATTGAATCGGTTCCTAAGATCAAACCAAAGAAGAAGCACACATCAAAGAGCAAGAAGAAAATTGCAACAAAAAGCAGAAAAGAAACAGAATCCAGCATCGAGTTGATGGACCACTCAAATTTTGATGTTGCAAGTACCACATCATCTGTAATCATCACCGAGGAAAAACCAATACAGTCAAGAGGACTTCGATTTTACATGCAAACTGACCTTGTAAGATCAGTGTTTTTGTTCATTGCAACAGTCGTAATAACTATCTGGCTGCAACGTCTCCAGAAGCAGATGGAAGCACAAGGGATTTAATCTCGATAGGTAGACCGCTATATCTATCAATACTTTACTCCACGCACTGTCATGACCATGACTGAGATATAACCTCTCAATTAGTTTAAAAGTAAGCAATCAATCTATAGTTTTAGCCGTGGTGCACACTCAAGCCGAGCCAAATCTATTTAACAAGCATTTAATCTTCATCCTCTTCAGCTATCTCTCCGTACACCCACATGCCTTTGCGTCCAGACTTGGCCTTCTCTTGAGCAGCTTTGATGTCCTTAACAAGCTTGGAAAGACTATCACTATTGCCCATACGATCTAGGAGATCATACACTTCGTAGTTCTTGCCCACGATGATGGCCAATCCTTCAGCTACCAAGTTTTCATTGATACTAGGAGAATCGATGTCAGAATCATAAAGAGTGACGAGGACTTTGCCGTCAGATTCTCCATGCAAACGAGCTTTGATGTCTTTACCCCAAGCAGCGCGTTGAAAGTAACGCGCGGCCTCGATACCATCATCATCTGTGATAGCACGAACTTTGGTCATGGCAAGCTGAGCTTCCTTGGCAGCAGCAGGGATATTTTCAATGCCAAGAGCAACATCTAAGGGACGACACTGGGAGGCAGCCTTTACAGTAGCAAGATTGCCATGATCAACAAATAGAACCTTGACTTTTCCATTGGCCAATTTCTCAACAATTTTTGCGCGGTACCATGCATTGGAAGATCCATCATTGAAGAGTGCAGCAACGACTTTGCCTACCTTAATATCACAAGGGGCACCATCAGTCCCATTTTGCTCAGTAAATATTTTCATGCTATTGTCAATAACCTGGGCGCTTTCGTCGCCAACGACGCGGAAAAAGAAAGTATTGCCATTGCAGATTTCACTAATTTGGATATCAACGGTGCGTTCTTCGGCCTTTTCGTATGCTTTGGCCTTGGGCTACAAATGAGGCAAATGTTAAGTGTATTGGTGGCAAATACAAAATCAAACGAACAACCAAGGTCTCACCTCATTCTTCTTCACTTGCTCAATAGACCAAATTCCCAGCTTATTATTCTGAGCAGCCGTCTGAGTCTCAATCAATACCTTAGGGGCCTCACCATAATCGATCTTACGTTGATCAACAGTGGCAAGACCAGAAGCTACAAGTTCAATGCTGTAATCCCTACGCTGGGACCCAGTTCCGACAAAAAGATCTCCAGTCATGACACCACCCTGGGTAACACCAGTGCAGCTGATCTCTACAGTGCGTTGCATGACATTTAAACGAGAGTGGCGTTTGGAATTGTCACCAAATGGTTCCGCTGTCTTTGTCTGCCCTCCTCGGCTGGAGGCACCGGGGATGGGAGATGGCTGAGGACAGCGGATATTAGACAAGGCGAACATGATGTAGCAGTTTTCAGATGGAACAAAAAGCTTGAAACGAGATCCATTAAAGCAGTAGTCGACGACAGCCTTAGTCATACCGGCACGTTGCAAGGAGGATGCATACGTCTTTGCTTTCTTGGGGTCAGAAAGATCGTTGACTGTTTTCTTTTTGTATTCGGTTGACGAGTGTACACCTTTGTTGGCGGCTTTGGCAATCGATTCGGCGGCGACGAGGTCATCATAGCGGATTGACTTTTCGTCGTCATCACGATGACGTTGAGTGGTAGCCAGACCCTCGGTAATGAGCACTTCACCGACATCATCCTTTTTACCAACAGAGATGGTTCCAAATTGACGCTTTTCGGTTTTGTTCTGCCCAATGGGGATTTCCTTCTCGTAGTGAATGTTGACTTTAGCTAGCTTTCCCACGGTCAAAACTCTCAAGCGATCTTTACATTCAGCAGCGTAGGGTTCATCCTCCTTCCCGGTCTTTTCATTCCCAGCACGAGGAGCACGGACCGATGCAAAAGAAACCTTTTTCAGTTTGGATTCATTGTCATACAGCTCACCACTAGGAAGAATCAACAGGGTATCACCACTAATAACTTCGACAATCGTCCCCATAAATTCCGAAGCACCAGTAAGAGTGGGAGGAATATAATTCTCAAACACACCAATATTCGAACGCTTGGCCGTATTCTCAGCAATCCTCAACGGAGGGACATCCCCCGGACTCATCATCCTTATAGTCCAATCCGAAATCCTTCCCAATCCATTCTTCAAAATCTCGGCCGCAATACTACCCCTAGGATGATGCACCGTCCCCACCAAACACACACCGCTCTTATCCGTCCCATTCAACGTAACCTTTAGTTCACGCTGAAGCAACCTCAACTCCACAAAATCCCTAGCCTCAACAGCATACGGCTCACTAGGCGTGGGAGGGTTCAACCTTGCATTCCCCACGCGAGGACAGGCCACCCCGGCCAAAATGAGGGTAAAACTCGCATACATTAATCCGGCACCTTCTAAATCGGGATCGGTCACAATACAACGATAACGAGATCCATCGAATACATATTCGATAACACAAGTTACCGATGAATTGGTGCAAAGTCTCTTGCTCTTTTCAAACAAGGTCATGGCGGAAAAGTCATCTCCGGCGTTTAGAACTTTACGAACCAATGGTTGAGAAGCGTGCACTCCCGCCTTTTGGGAAACAGCCTCCTTGTAGGCTGTTTGGAGTGCCATTTCGTAATTATCTTCTTCATCTTCCGTGGTACCGTCGGTGATGACATCGCCGGAGAGGACTTTGGGGGTGCAAAAGCCACGGCGGACAGATTCGACGGATAGATTCCACGTTTCGTTGGATTTGTTGGGGTCGGGCATGAAGAGGAGGCCGTAGACGCGGTCTCCGGCGGTGGCTCCTTGTTTTCTGATGTATTTGATGTGTGATGTTAGTATAATATTTGAACCTCTTGATGGGCAGTAGGATAGATGCAGAGTATAGCTGTTGAGCTACTCACCTAGTTTCAAAAGTAACAGTTTTGCCAACACACATATTTCTAAGCCATTCGCGAGAGGAGAAGGCGCCGGGATCGTCCACGTTGTTGTTTGCCTTGGATGCCATCCTGTGAAAAAAATGACGGTGATAAAGAGTTGTTGAGATCAATGTCTCTACTTATATGTTGTATTGATCCACAGCAGACAGCAGCAGCAGCAGCAGCAGCAAACAAAACTCACCTGGGAGCAGTGACCCTCTCGAAAGTAAAGGTAACCTCCGGAGGTCTCTTGCCATCGCCGCCGCGACCGAGGAGGACGACGGTGTCGCCGCTGAGGACGGATTTGACCTTGGCTGTGCCGCGGTTGGGTAGGATGGGGGGCAGTGTGGCGGTGGGGAGGGACATTGTGGTTATTTGAAACGATGTGGAGTTATTGTGGGAACCTGACTGTGGGGCCGATTTGGTCAATATCTTTGTTGTTGGTTTTGGTTGTCGGATCTTTGTTAGCGTTGTGGGTTGGATTTTTGCGGTGGTGACAAGGGGGTCTGTCTGCTTGAAGTTCAAGTTGAAGTAAGGGGCTTGTCTAAGCGAGCGCAAAAACCAAAATCTCCATCCCCACCCACCCACACCGCACCTATCATCACATCAACTTCAAATCGTTTTGATTTTTTGTACGTTGATAGAGCAGTTGACAGCAGTGGCGTTTACTTCCATCTTGATGCCTGCCGCTGTTACTTGGTCCTGATCATTCGCTCCTGACTTCAAACGCTAACATTCCGGGGAGAGAGTGAAGACCAAATGCAAACATTCGATGCACACAACAATGTCATCATCCAATCGACGGCCCAAGCCTCACAATCACAACCTACTACTACGGATAGTTGCCATATGCATAGCTCTCAATGTAATAGTTCAACTATCTCTTCATCTCCACCTCGATCAACATTTGGCAGTCGAATTGGTCAAGCAATCGCAAACTGATGGCAGTAATAACATTATTATTCTCAATCATCAGTCAGGTATAACACATTATAAATTCTCCAAATCTCAGGCCGAGACATCCTTACAAACATATGGTCGTCATGTCATTTTCCAACCTCTAAGAGCTTACATTGAGAAGGAATTGAATGATACAGTACCCAATACTTTGGATACCGGAAATTTGGACGAGAAGAAGCCAAAGGTTGAGGTTGGTAGGCCTGGGCGGTGGTATGTCCCGCTTCCTTTGAGAGAGGGTACTCCCGATGATGTAAGTTGTTTCTGCGCTGATAGTTCGTGTTATTCTCTTGGAAACACACAACAGCCGTTACTTATGCTCATTCATTTCTCCATCCACAAATTTTATCTTTACAGCTTACAGTATTCGAATACGGCCACAAACTCAAATCATGCCACGATCTACCCGGCAAACTACCAATCGACCGAGGATTCGGAGACCACGCAACATCCAATGTCAACAACAAATTAACCTATGCATCCGGACAATTAGATAAATGGGAAGAAGCCAAAGAGGGATGTCCCGTGAATGCCGATCCATTCCTACCATGGCTGCATGACATGTTTCCCGATAGAACAGGATCCGTCATACATTTCATTGCACAGAATAGACGTAGGTGCAATTCGGGGAAACAACATATAGCCGATATAGTGGCACTTCAGCCTCAAGTGACAATTATGCAACCTGTGAGTGTTCAAAGAGTGGACGAGGCAACTGCACGTAAATTGGCACCGGAATTATGGAGTCCAAAGAATGATGATAGTTCCAACGGTACCCGATATAGACTTGCACCCCATGAGGAATCGGATCCAGATGCCATGTTTACCAGATTCATTTGCCGGTTTCGAGCCATGGATTACAGTCAATCTCCGCCTGTACTGGTCAATGTGGGCGAAACCCTGTCGACATACCCATACAATTACGAATTTGTCAATTATCGCAAAGAACTGCAAGACTTGAGCATGTTAACACCTAAAGGAAAGGACAATCCAATGTTCTGGCTGGCTCAATTGCGATTTGACTGTCCAGTGCCAGACAATGGTGACTTGAGATCGGTTATTGCATCGGGTGATGGTGTGTTGTCGGACGGTACACCGTCAGTTTATGTGGATGTAGTGCCGATACGGACAGCACCGAGGTATGGAAAGGCAATGTCGTATTTTACACCTGATATGGCAGGGGATAGATTGGATCAATTCTCGGATAAACTGCAGTTTAATGACTTGATGGAAAGCAATGTGATGAATACGGGTGATGTTCAAGCTAGTGATAGTGCCAACAATCATCCTGGACGTTTGATGAAGAATGGTTTTGATCCTTGGTTGTTTTGGGGTAAAAGGCATGTGTTGCCTCGCATTGAAGCCAGTGGTCGATTTGAGAATCTGCCTGTCTGTCGTCATCCTGGAGTTGGATACTCGACTCCAGACGACGGAGCTGCCGCGGATACAGCCAAAGAAACTCCAAAGAAACACAAATTAACAGCTTGTCTGTGGGCAGCTGCTACATTTACTACTCGTGGAAATGCAGAGGCAGTAAGCAATACTCAATCACGGCTGATTGAATGGATAGAGTTTCATTTGATGGTTGGATTTGATCACATTTACGTCTATGATAATACTGGTGCGCATACAGACGAATTAGATCTCGAGTCAACGTTGTATCCAAGATTCCTGGAGTCGGAGGTTACTTATATCGATTGGCCGAGCCGAGTTTGTAACAATAACATACCCGCTCATGAGAATACGGGCGAGAGGTCATCACAATATGCAGCTGAAAACTCTTGTCGTGCCCGATATGGACCTTATACTGAATGGATGGCCTCTTTTGACACAGATGAGTACTTGATACCAATGGGAAATTACAACAGTATGGTTGAAGTTGTTGATGATGCAGCAAATCGTGGTACTCAGATTCTAACGTTCAAAAGCACACGTGCTGTTCCAATAGTGTCATTCATGGAGTGAGTTTTGACCCTTTGCTGCTTCGTTCTAAATTGTCTTTGATTCCATCTAACCGATTGTTAGACCATTTCATGAACATGAACTGTGCGGAGATGAATCAAGTCCCAGGTGCCTCAAAGTTAAAGATGATGTACTATTTGCAGAAGCGTATAACTGTGACTTTGAGAAATCACCAAAGCCTGAATGGGCAACTCGAGCTAAGAAACAACTCTATCGGTGAGCATTCTCTTTGTCTTGAAATGAATGATTACTGATTAGTCCTCATCTTCTCGATCACCATGCCATCCAGCCCCGATTATGTAATGACACATTATGTGCACTACGCAACAGTAACACAGGGTCTATTACAAACAAAAGACGAGGCTTTAAAAGCTGGTAGGCAGTGGTCACCATCGTTCCATGAAAGTAAAACTGTAGACAGAGTAACGGACGAGAAGAATCAGGCTGTAATGCTTCACAGTAAAACGACAGTTCCTGAGTATACTACAGACTGGTCAGATAGATGTAAATATGGAGCCAAGAATAAGCAGGGAGAAAACTGTCGTGTGGGTTTGCCTTGGCCGGGTAATACAAATACAATCGGGGCTGAAAAGTCTGATGAAAATGGGCTCGCTTACAATTGCTTTACGAACCAGAAGTTGAATGAAGTATGGATACCAAAGTTGCGCAGTGCCATGAAGAATAGAGATGATAGAGTGGCGAAACTTCCTTCGGATGCATTCAAGCCAAAGAAGGTGAAACAGAAAGACCCGAACAAGTTCTGTGGACACTGGTAAGTTGCTTGAATGATCCGACACAGATATTTGATTCCGATGCCCTAAGCTTCTATTCATATGTGTATCTCAGCAAATGGCAGGGCCTGTTTGAATGCAATCAACGAGTTGGGTTTCTTATGGAGAAGAAAAAGATGACAGAAGGAGAAGCAAAAGAATCACTTATGGCAGAGGGTCACTGCAAACCTTAACTTAAAGATCATCCAAGCAAAAGTAAGTTAGACCAACGTTAGCTTAGTATGCAGTGTTCGTTATGAATTAATTAGTTGTGTAGTTCGGGTGAACTGCAATCTTTCTCTCCAGTTCCGGTATGCCCTCTGATTCACCAATGTAAACTAGTACATGGTCAACATGGACAAGCCTTCGTATAACCAAATTTGTCAGTTTCTTGATACGCTGCAACTCTTCTTCCGAGTCACCAATCTCTCGTTCACACTGTTGAGTGTACCACTCGACAATTTCACCCCAAGTAAGATAGGTTGTTGTACCTTCTTCTTCGGTCTTTTCCTCTTCGTCTTCTTTAGAGCGCAAATACGTTGAAATGGCATTTGATATGGATTCATACTGCTCAAATGTAATTTGAGTCTTCTTTTTCTTCTTCTTTTTGGGCTTTGGCGCTTCTTGCTGTTGAGATTCGTTTTCTCGATCAACTTGCATATCGTCAGACTGGTTTGTTGGCGCGCTGTCACCATTTGTAGGCATATCACCTCCATGGTCACCAAAGTCCTCATCAGGGCCTCCAAAATCATCATCCCCATCATCAAAGGTTACATCTTCTGTTTCGACATGGATGATACTCTTTCTCAGCAGTCTGAACGCCTCTCTTACATACTGAGGCCGCACCTCGTCATCACAGTAAAGGCGCGCTAGAGCTTCCGACAAACGAATCAATGACTCTAATTGACGAACAGTGATACGATAAGCTGTACGACTTCGACCCATTGTGTCTCCCTGTCTGAGCTTTCTGTAGCAATCTACAAGAATGCGACGAGATTCCTCTGTAATCTGCGGGTTTAAGGTGCGTGCAAATCTAAGGTACCGCAGCATTTGGTCCTGGTTGAAAGGAGGATCAACCACTGCCTCATCACATCTATGCACGTCAATAATATGCTTGGCAACATTGTAGTCAGCAACTTCATCACACTCATCTAAAACCACAAAGAACAAGTCAAATCGACTAAGAATGGGAGCTGACAATTGTACGTTGGCCCTCAAAGTCTTTGACCTATCATAACGTCCGTGAATTGGATTGGCCGCCGCTAAGATGGAAGCCCGTGCATTTAGTGTGGCTTGTATCCCTGCCTTGGTAATACTAATTGTCTGTTGTTCCATAGCCTCATGAATTGCAACTTGATCATGTGGATCCATCTTGTCAAATTCATCAATGCAACAGATACCATTGTCTGCGAGCATAAGAGCACCTGCCTCAATGCAGTACTCTCCGGTGTCCTGGTCACGAATAACCGCTGCTGTTAAACCTGCTGCGGATGCTGCTTTACCAGATGTATACACACACCTTTCCGGGAGGAAGGCGTGAACAAACTTAAGAAATTGTGATTTGGCCACTGACGGATCTCCAACAATACATACATTAATGTCTCCACGCAGACGCATCCCCTCAGGGGTTGTTTTGTGTACACCACTAAGGAGCATAAGTAATATCCCTCTCTTAACTTCCATATGCCCAAAAGTAGTTGGTGCTATAGACTCAGCAAACTGGAGACACAATCACATTGTAAACACAAACTCTACAAGAAAAACAATCAATCAACCAGCTGGTTCTCTCACCTTGTCATACAAGCCCGGCATTCCCTTCATGCGCTTAATTTCCTCCTTTTCTTCATCAGTAAACTCCATGGCCACCTGATGCGAAGTTTTGGAATTATCACCTCCACTCCAACCTCCCGAGACTCCAGCAGCCATTCCAAACAACTTACTTTCCAGCTCCTGCTCTGCATTCTCTGCATCCATCTCATCTCCTCGTTTTTGTATCCTAAAGGCAACTTCAGCAGGCAGCACAGAAACAGCCACAAAGCAAGTCCTATACGTCAGTTCTCTCACTCCAAGAGCTCCCAACCCCTTGACTCCACCACCACCGCCACTAGCAGCTTCCTTCCCACGATCTCCCATAGTAGCCCTTGCTGCTTCTCCAGCCCTAGCCAAAGCAGAACCATCCGGTACCACCACCAAACTACCAGTCAACACCACACGATCTCCAGCCTTGGCTCTCTCCACCATCTCATTCCTAACCACCGCATCAATAGTCCGTGGCATCGACCCCGGTGGAATCTCATCAGCATTCTCCTGAACACGCAACCTCTGCCAATCCACAAACTCACTCGACGTTTCTTCACCCTCACCCAACTCCAATAGAAACTCCGCCGAACTACGATTCTGACATCGAGGATTACGACACAACACCGGCCTCGTCAAATGATACTGCTGCATAACCGGCGGTGCCAACAACCCGCACTTTTTGCATCGAAAACTCCCCACCAACAACTCCGGCCTCACGTCCGAACTCCTCGTGACAGTCCCAGAAATGGAAACAAATCGTCCCACCGTCCCCGTACGAAGTGTCCTCACCGGCAATATAGAAGGAGCATTGTACAAAGCCACAAAATATGTTTTAATCTTGCTCCCCTCCAACTCTGGATGGTGCAACTTCATAAACTCAAGAGCGGCACGTCTCAAAAAGGGTTCAAATCTCACAAATTCCCCTTCGATGGCCTCGGCCAAGTCGACATCATGACTTTTCAAATGACGATAGTTCACACACAAAGTCGACGAAAAGCAATTTAGCGGATCGTTCTCTTCGTGTTCGTCATCCATGTCTTGTTTACTGGACAGTTGCCGCCTCGCAATCAATTCTGCCTGATCTCTATACGGGTACATATCCCTCTGCAATGCCCTACTCTCCTCCTCTTCGACCGTATCGCACACCACCTCGGAGTAATTATCGAGGAATTCGAGGAAGCGAACGCGAACGAGCTCGCCACCCTCGTCGATGGATTCGAAGGAGGTTTCGGCATTGCCTTGGAGGGCTGCTTCGGCTGCTTCGTTTTGGGGGCGGCGGGTGGAAGAGGAGGCTTCGGCGGCTTGGGAGGTGGGGATGCCGGATTGTTGGATGAGGGAGGCTTCGGCTATTTGGTTGGGGGTTGGGGAGGTGGGTGGGGTGGCGCTTTCGGCCATGGTTGTTGTTGATACGGGGGGTGGCTTTGTAGAAAGATGTGAAAAATGACGGGCGGGAAAATCTAGTAAAAATGGCGGGAAAATGTCGGACGAGAAAAGAGGAAAAGGGAAGAGGGAAGAAAGGGAAAGGGCTCCTCCTCTCCCTTCCTTTTTCCTTCAAGTCAACAGTATGGCACCTCTCATTCAATAATTGATGACTTTACCAATTACTTTAGAAGATAGAAGATTTTCAATGGAAGCAGCAACGATTGTGTTTCAAGTTGTTGCATAGTTTGTCAATTGATAAAGCATCTAAGTATTTGATCACATCACAGTATAGTAACCAATGTTGGAATTGAATAGTTTGTCGATTGATTAAACATCAAAGTATAATCATGTCTTGGTATAATCGATCACAGCACAGTAACAAAAGAACCCATACCCCTCGCCACTCCCCCCTAGTCCAATGCAGGATTGGCCTGAAATTTCTTCACCGCAAAACTACTCCCACATCCACAAGCACTTTCACTATTTGGATTGTTCACCACAGCAAAGGAACTACGGATCATCTCCTGCACATAATCGATAGTACTTCCCCTCAACAACTCTAATGAAGTTTGATCAATAACGAGCCTTGCACCATCTATTGTATAGACTATATCTTCTTCTGGATCAATTGTGCCATCTTCTTCATCAACGGATGGATTCGTGTCGTCTTCGGAGAGTAAGAGGAATTTGTATTGAAAACCCGAACAGCCTCCTGCATCTACGTAGAGGCGCAGGTACATAGAGTCGGGGTTGGGACGCTGCGATGATAATTGTTGAATTCTCGCGATGCAGCTTTGGGTAATGATCAAGTCGTTTACGTCGTGGTGGGCTGATTTGGATTCCGTCGAGGTTGTTGCATCTGAATTTGATGTTTGTTTCACTGGTTGTTCATCTTTAGAGGACTGAGTTACGGTTACCGTCACCATGGACCTATTTTGATGTCTTAACGGTAACCTCATTTGATATGAGGCGCTGCTCATCCCTAAGACATGATTACTACAGAGAGAAGGCGAAGGCGCTCGAGAAATTCTGGTTGCAAATCCAGCTGCATTATGACAACATTTGGTGAACGTTTCTGCAAAGGAGACAGCACTACCTAAAACAGTCCGTCGCCGACAGTTCGGAACGAGGTGACGCCTGAATTGATTTTGTAGTGATAACGATGCGGATGGTATGAAGAGCACCATGTTGAGAATTGGATTGTAGATTGCAGTGTTGTTCAGGGTTGCTTTGGGCGTTTGTTTGGTTTGGTTGGTTTAGGTGGGAGCCGACGTGGGCGGGAGACCCAAGAGTATGTATCTTTAGGCCCACGAAATCCGTCGTCAGTAACACTGATTTCGCCAAATCCAAACCTCCACAAATCAATGGTGAGTGCAATCAATATGCAATATCAAATGCAAGTCAGGAATAGTAAGTGCGCCAAGACATAGTACTGGCCGTAGCTATAGTGATGGAATGCAAATCTTCACTTAAGATTTAAGCCAGCATTCCGAACAACATAAAGAATACACGGAGACATAGTTTGTAGCTCCCTCAGCTAACCAAACATGCAGGGGTGTCCTTTCCTAGCTCCAGCACCTGACGTTGCGGCATCAAGCGGAGGTCCGTACAGCTTATACACAAGGTACATAGGAATAGCAGAACCCAGCATCTGAAAAATCGAACTGGCCCCTGCAAGAGATATTCAAGGCTCAGACTGTCACATGAATAGAGCTCAAGCAGGTTAGGTAGCCAGCCCCTTTAACGTCCGCAGGAGAATCTAAACCACACCTATTTCAGCATGCCCAAACAATGAACTCAGTTCAATATAAAACCCCTCAATAAACCCGAAAAATGTAGTCCGTGCCCCGGCCTCCATAGCTCGGCTGCTTTACCTTGTCGACTCCGGCCATGAGTCAACCACTTGTTAAAGAGCATAGGAGCACCTCCACGTTATCGAAACTAAAGCCCTCGCGTCGGAATAATGATCGACCATTGCACGCCTTGGTCGCTTTCCCTTGGCTTGTTCTGTAACACGCCACCGATTCATAACTTTTACCTCTTCGTCCTTAATTCCAGCCTTTCGCACTCT
Source organism: Cyclotella atomus (assembly GCA_036939935.1). Classification (NCBI taxonomy): domain Eukaryota; phylum Bacillariophyta; class Thalassiosirophyceae; order Thalassiosirales; family Thalassiosiraceae; genus Cyclotella; species Cyclotella atomus. Next base: position 14,017 of record JALLPI010000909.1, read on the forward strand.
AGACTCTGCAGACTTTCTGAATGTCCTACTAATACCATAACGTGACAAGTCTTCTGACATGCTAAACAACTCTGGAGTTTGCAACTGGATTCGCTTGAGGTATTCTCTGACCAAAGCGTTGTACTCAATAGAATTTGGAGGGGATCCGTCTGCATTGAAGAAAGCATATCCCAACGTCTGACCTTCAGCTTCACACACATTGACAAGCTTTTCAACCCACCATCGTGTTTCCAAGCCCGATGAGGAGGTGTTGGCCAATACAAGAGAGTGATAATTCTCTCCTGTTTCTCCTTTAAACTTGCCAACCAGGCAAATGCACACCTCTGGCAAGTTATCACATTCGGCATCAGTCAAAATGGCTTTCTTCAACACTTTCGGCGGAACTTCACCATCTCGACCCTTATTGATGTGCTTTCGCGTTGAAGCTAAGTCAAGATAAAAGCCCTCATGTCCGCGTAGTGAGCCAGCAGTCAGAATACACACCAGAGCGCCCAGCTTGTACAGCAGAGCTGATTGGGAATTTAAGCTGTCAGCAGCGTCCTCCTTTATCACTCTCAAAAGCTCAATGATAACGGGGATAGATAGATAAAGCTGCTTCTTTGTGTCATACCCCATACGGTCCTCAGCACCTAGAAGAAAGTCACCGAACCACTCAGACTGTGAAGGGCAGGAAGTGAAGCGAATTTTGCTGGCGTTACCCGAAAACGAGGCACCTTCTGCTATGCCTTGTGGAGACGAAGCCCATAATTTTGTGAAAGTGCCTCTAAGATCTCGCATTGTGTCAAACTGGATCCATTCTCCAACCCTGCCCTCGCTGATCAAAGACTTCAGAAGCAAATCAACAGCCCAGCTCATGCCAACAGGGTCAGCCAACGGGAAAGGGCCACGAGGTTCCAAACGAGGGGTCTTGCCAATGGTCTTGCAATTTCTAATTACCTCTGCCACTTTTCGCGCGTGAGATTCAATCGTCGATTTTGCTCTACCAGCCATAGCATCCAGGGAAGCTCGTCGTATGCATTGAACGTATCGCAAGTCTCTGGGATCCGTCATGATAGGATCTCTGTTCTCCAAGTTCCGCATCCAGCATACTTCGCACTGAAAAGGGCTGACAGCGTGGATTCCCCTGACACCTGTACTCAGCCTGATCTCACGCACCGACTGTTTAACCCACTGATTTCCTTCTTCATCGTGTAGAATAGCCAGAGGAAAGATCCCACTCCCTAGGCATGTGTAGCACTCCGGATGCCACGCCTGGCGACAGCTTGGCCAACCGCCTCGGGAGCTTGAGTAGTTTGCGCAGAATATTCCGTGCAGAGACGTCACTGTCTTTGCACACTTGACACAGTTTCCCTGCCAGTTCCACCAGCAATGGGGCCCGTTTGAGCTGCCACGGCCTGTAAGGTACAAAAGGCAAAACAATGCCGATCCAAAGCGGTTCGAACATGTCAGATGGCCAATAATCAGATCCAGCAGGCACCACAAAATGCAAGTCAGACACTTTATGGAACAAACGCCGCCATCGGGGGGACATCAGCCGTGGGACAACAATAACATGATAGGTATCAGTCCTCTTGTGCCGTGCTTTCAACAATTCTTCAAGCATGGCATCTGCCACAGCAGGCTGGGGTGCCCAGAGGTGGATGTTTCCAGAGCATTCGTGAGTAGGCATCCAAACGCCATGAGAGTCATGATAACCGCCTGTTATTCCATGCCCTTCAACAAACCACTGCTCTGGAGTGAGAGGCTCTAGCTCATCTTGCATAGTCCAGGACCGGATCCAGGCTAGAAGGTTTGGCGAACGCTCAATGGCCGTCTTGGCCAGATCCACAAAGGAGAGCATGTCTTGGCCTGCCATAACACCCTCCATAAGGACGCCTCTGGAACAACCATCGGTGCCTTGGGCTATCATTCTCTTTCCGGAGACATGTATGAGATGAACAATGACTTGGAATTCCATCTGCAGCTTGTGTAGCTTCAAGATGAGTCCGTGCAGCTTCTTCGAAGATGAGCTCCCCTTGTAGTAAGCGCTCTCAGTAGTCGAGTTGTCTGTGAATAAGTAGACCTCTGTGTCCGTCAATCTGCCAGCCTCAGCTTCTTCTTCCAAGCTCTCAACGAGGTTGGCGAATTCCCTATAATTTGAGCTCTCATCCTCTTCGTCAGAACTCCAGACACCGACTCGATACCTCAGACCCGTTGCCACTCCTGGTTTCCCAGAAGGGTGATGAATAGTTCTAAAACCCTGGAACGTGGCTCCTTTGCCTTTTCCAGATGCGTCGCCGAAGCCGTAAAATACATGAACAATCTTCTTTGGACGAGCTAGGCGCAGAGGCGGAGCTTCTGAACGCGTGAGTTCTTTAAGGGCTAGTAAATCATCTCTTAGGCGTGGTGCGGGTGGGGTCTTGCCAGAAGCTGGAGCTCGAGGAATGTCAGCAACAAGTTTCTTCTTCACACTGAGAGCTGCAACAGCGTCATCCTCATCGTCCATATCGCCACTGATGCCAGACTCTGCCATGCGTACAGGAGGAAGTTTCCAGCCGTCCTCATCTCTGTTGCCTCTCCACATTTCAGCTGTAAGGTGAAAGCCCTTAACGTAAGGGATCATAACCGGGTACGCCCTCGTGACATAAACCAAAAAGCCTCTATCAGATAAAAGTTCCTTGTGACTCAACTCGACCGATCCCAACTCCAGTTCAGTCAGCCACTTGTCCACTATCTCCTTCAACCGTTTCCACTTTTCCTCAGAGGTTAAAACATACACACCATCCTCCGGAAAAACATGAACCACAGCCCCAGACCAGGCTCTAGGCTGCTGCAAACAACAGCCCACCTTCCGCGCGGCATCTTGGATGCCAAGGTAGGACTGTATTTTTGCCAGACGACTGCTTGCCTGCCAAGCTATCTCCCTGGTTGCTCCTACTATTCTCTCGTCGTCAACAAAAGTGAACAGTACACACGCCGACAAACCATCCTTTCTAACCTTGCATATCCAAGTCTTCGCAGGATCATAAGTTGAAGTACCTGGAATGTTCAGTTCCACTTTCTCCCATTGAAAGGGGTTTGCTGGATCAAATCTATCTCCCGTTATGACTTCTTCCGCAACCAGAGCCATTTTAATGGAGTTATAAGGAGAAGACTTGAAACCCATAGCATTTCTCACCCAGAAATACCACCTATCCTCAGAGATGCGCCCATTCTCACCTAAGATAGGAGCTACATCCACGCCAGCGAAAGGCCATACTGACTCGTGTAGCTGAAAATTCAAGAACATATCACCAATGTCTCTATCGGCCATCCACGATTCCGAATCCAAAGCTCTAACAAGCGAATCTATTGTCGGGAGCCAAAAGGAGGGGGCCCACACTGCCTCGTTCAAACCACTTGCCGTTCCATCGTAGACAATTCGTATGTCATCAATTCCCTTGGGCACAGCGAAGTATTTAATAAGAGATCTCAACTTCAAACCTGAAGAGACTCGAGCCATGTAGCGCCTCTTGATCACCTTCTCAATTTTGGGTTTGACTCTTGCTAGGACATCTGGGTCGTTGAACACAGGTTGAGGCTGCATGACAGATGGGCCTGGCTTCTCGAAGAAGACTGGCACACCGTCTCGGGCCATCTTTTGATACCGAAGAGGGAACCTGAAATGATAAACCTTTGAACCACGATTGTACTCGAACCACGACGCCTCAGTGGCATGCCAGAGCAAGTGTCTCATGGCTTCCTTTTCCTTTCCCACGCGAGAGAGGCGTCCAGACTCTGTGCGTAGCGACATCAAATTCCAGCCAACACCAAACTTGTCCTTCAAGCGGGCCATGCAATCCTTCAGAAGACCCCTCCAGAACAAACGCAGTCCGAACTTTCTGAACCCAGCTAAAGCTGTTAATTTCTTCTCCTCTGGATCTTCACCTACAATCCTCATGTTCCAAAGATATACAGGAACTTCCGCGTCATCAGCTTTGACGGCCTTCAACCCAATAGTGGCCTTGGTAATCGCTTCGAGCGTCTCACGAGAAGCAAGAGTAGGTTTGGCTTCACGAGCAGATGTGATCAGTGTGGCCGCAGAGGCCTGAGATATCGAATCCGAAGCATCAGACCACAAATCCTGAGAATGTAAAGTGGCCAGACTTGCAAAGGATTCATTTCCAGCTGACGTCAAAGATGCTGTGTCCTCCGTGGAACGTCCACCAGTGGCCAGCAGGCAACATGTGGATTCATCATCAACCCCGTCCCAGTCCGTAAGTAATTGCTTCTCAAGTTTGGCCTTGCCAGGTTGGCAAGGCAGCAAACTGTCATCATCGGATCCTAGGTCCCAAGAGCATACAGTAGAATTGGCACGTCCAATTAAATCTGGCAGAGTCTCTGCATCGCTAGCGGTGACCCTGCCCGTAGAAGCATCGTCAAAGTTCTCGAAGATCACACGAGGATGAGGTCCAGGTGAGCTGATGGAATCGTCATCCTCAAGATTGGTTGACAAAAGAGGGTGATTGCTGGTAGCACCGCTGGCCAGCAGATCGGCCACAGCATCAGGATAATCCGAGACAGAAGAAAAAACAGGCTCTATCTCCCGCTCACTCTCATTAAACCCCCCAACAGGCTCTATCTCCCGCTCACTCTCATTAAACCGCTCTATCTCCCGCTCACTCTCATTAAACCCCCCAATAAAACCCCAGACATGCCTAAAGATGGATGTCAAGACAGTTGGAGACACCGCAGACTCATATGGTACCGGCGTGTCTGGGCAGCAGTTTGTTTCATCTAACGCTGAATCCACAAACATGGGTATGTCGAAGACCCGGCGCAGCTCAGAAGGAGTGAGACGGCGTTTAACCAACTCCCCAGGCTTAAAAACTGAAGGACCAATGACAGATATATTGGTAGAGGAGACGTTCAAGAGACCTTCGGACCTCAAAGACTGCTTAAAAGTTAGCACCCGATGCACCTCCGAAGGAGACACAGGGGGCACAGACCTACAAACTTCCACTCGAACACGCGCAGCTGGTTCCCAAAAGTGACGCAGAGACCTAACAACGTTGGGAGGATGGGTGAACCCAGACCAAGAACCGTTGACAGCAGGAGTGAACCCCACCAAATGAAGAGCGTTGGTGGCGCCACCGTACCTCGAATGGGGGAACACAACTGTCTCACACCCCCAGTTATGAAGCACAGCGGCTGCAGAGCGAATGTTGCGACGCATTTTTGGGTATGAACAGCCTCGGAAAGGCTGCTCAAACAACCAAATCACCAACGAGTAGCCAGCAACTAGAGGGCGAACTTTCGAAAAGAAATCAATGGAGCCCGAAACAATACACACAGCCTGGTAAGGCAACACAATCCGATGCACCTGATCGACATCAGAAATTTTAATCGAAGAATCCCGGCAAATGGATGACACCATGGATCTAAAGCGAGGGTTTACAAATAAGTTTGACACAGGAAGACCCAAAGAAGTAGCCACAATGAAAGCCGAAGGCCAGTGTTGTGAAATGACAAGCAAAGGGTAGGGGAGGGAGATGGGAGACAGCTCTCCAGAAATGGCAGAGAGAGCGTGGGTGGGGCCTCCATCCCCCTGAATCGATCAGCCTTTACCCCCCTTAGCCACAAACTTGACATCGCCCTTGGCGCAAAGCTTCTGTAGAGTTTCGGCGTGGTTGTCCAACCGATTAGTCATGGCTTTACTGACCTTTTGGTAGGCCTCCTGTTGATTAGCCACTCGGGTGTTTAGCTCTTCGATGGTAGACGTGAGGCCCGAGGCGAAATTTGAACCAGTCTCTTCTGCCAAAAAGCGAACGAACACACTACTGATCAACGTGTGCGAGGCAAAGTTTACGCTGGAGAACTCGGCACAAACACCCAGAGCTTGCATGGAGATCCACACACCCCGAGCAAAGTATTCAACATCATTGTCAGCATCCTTGTCGAACTCTTGCATAAGCCTACGAAAACTCCACATTTCCTCATACATGGTGTGGAGTTGATCAGACACCAAAGTGTAGGTCTTCACCTCTGGAATACCATACTTCAGGACACGTTTGATCTCTCGGTTGAGGTAGGTAACAACACTGCTGAGCCACTTGGACGACAGAGAGAGCATTTTGAGACAAAGGTCCCTGAACTTTCCATCAGGCAGGTTCTGTTCGATGTAAGTTTCCACAGATTCTGTTATCTCTTCGATAGCATTTTCCAACTCGACACAGCCACCCTTGGACAGCCCAGTGCCATGCCACGCACTTTCACCATCCAACATAGGAAAGCGCTGACCATGACGGATTGGGTTGCTGCAAGCATTCAGGAAGTAAGCCGGGTGAGTGTGACGGAAGGAGTGCACATAACGAAGGGCGGTGACATTCGTGATACCAGCGAGTCGCATAGATTTCATCTCGTTAGTAGACTTAACCTCATCGATCCGCCCAGACTTATGGTGGCAAAAGAAGGATACGGGGTCAACAGCAACTCCAAAAGCCGTGCTTGAGATGTTCTCTGATCGAATAAGAGCAATAAGATCCTCTATGGAGTCGAAGGAAAACTTGTCAACCGACACACCCTTGGTGACCGTAGCTTTCTTGAGGTCCGTGATCTCCGTCTCCATGGAACGCACCAGATCAGTCAAAACTGAAATTTGGGCAGCAATTCCCCCCTCCGAAGAGCCAGACGCGAGTTCATCTCTCGGGTTAGGAGAGGAGGGAGTAAGTGAAGTAGGGGCACCGTTTTTCAGCCGCAGCCAAGCCCGAGCTTCTTCCTCTGTGTCGAAATCGATCACCTTCATGAAACCATTCCGAGTGAGCCGCTCATATTCCCGAATCGAACGTCCCGTAGTGAATCTGTTGGTACCATGATCATGATAGCCAGCCACATGCAATGTGTCGGGGGACACGGTATCAACACCCTGGAAAGACGAAGGAGCAGTCCCGGATCCAGAGCTCATGCGCTGCACCACAGCAGCCAAC
>JALLPI010000910.1:0-13533 GCA_036939935.1 Cyclotella atomus
ATTTTTTTGCAATGGACAAAGCCTTACTTACCAAAATGTACGAAGTAAAAGTAGTCTTTCACTTACGTAAGCTTACGTATTGTGAGAAAGCGTGATGTGAATCTCGCTCAGAAATATTTGAATTCATTTGGATATCACTTTCAACGTAGGAACCTTATTGTAGACGTTAGATGCGGTCACCTTCCAATCTAAAAATGGAGCTGATGCCAATCACTCTTAATACAAAACAACCGCAATCTCGTGGCCGTAGTACCCATCACTGCATATGCACTACCATATTTATCATTATCTTTCTTCTGTTGACTGTTTCACCAATACACCACACTCAAATCCACTGTAACCATGAAGTTTTCTACGAAATTCCGAGGACGCAGCTCGCCTCACATCTTCACTCGAAGCAGTAAGCTCAAGCCTGCGGTTGAAGCAAAGACTGTGACAGAGCCTGTAAAGAGTGAACCGGTGGAGAAAACTGAACCAGCCGTTGAGGAACCTGTAGTTGATCAGTTGTCGGATGATAAAGTTGATGCTGATCCGGCAGCAGAGACAGCTGTACAGGAAGCGCCAGTCGAAGAGACGACAGTGAAAGATGTGGACGCGTTTCCCAACATACACGTCGATGCACGCCAGGAGGAGGATGAAGATTCTGTCTCCATTCAAACGGAGCAACGAGAAGATGTTCGATCAATTGACTCAATTATGACAGAGTATGAAGAGGCACCAGGGGAGATTAAAGATGGGGCGGAAAGCAATACTATAGCAGCAGCAGCTGATGCTGCTGTTGTTGTAGCAGATGAAGAGGGATCTAGTCCTGAATCCAGCTCAGCTCAGGAGGAGAAAATTGAACTCACTGCCCTTTCCAATGGATGCAGGGCTAGTTGTGGTAATTTCAGCATCTTATACACAGATATTTGTATCGGTCACAGATCTAACACTTGAACACCCTTTACTTCTTATTAGCTATGGGATTGAGCCATATTCATCCACCCAATATGGAAAAGCCTATCGCTGTCATGAAGGAATGCAAGGATTCACTTTGTAAGTTCATATGTTGGCATGATCATTGACTTTCATTTGCCAGCCGTGAAAGGTCTCACTACGTATTTCATATACTAGCCAAGAGGTTTGAGGAAGCACGCCCCGGTCTCGAACAGCGTGCAAGTGAAATGAGTGAGTTGATACATGAAAATCGTGCGATCATCTGTGCCAAACGCTAAATGAAAATGCCGTTGATGTTTATTGCCTGATTTTGCAGAAACGTCAATTGTCGAAGCGAGTACCAAAGCAGGTACATCAATTGCTGCGGGTGCTATTGTAGTCGGCAGCAAGACCGGAGAGACGATTGTTAATGCAAGCACTCGTGCAGGTGGTATTGGTAAGCGTACTGTCTATTCTTTGAGTGTAATAAAGAATGATACTAACTTGTTACCCCACCAACAGTGAAACGGTTTGCATGCGGTGACGAGCGCACTCTCAAGTATCACGCTAAAAAACAAGAACAGGTTGTCTCTCCCAAACAGGAAGTTACATCTCATGTTGCTGCTGCAGACGTCATTTCTCCTAGTCGTGCAGCTCTTGGAAAGTACACCTTAAGTCGCCTTGTTTGTGGAAGTTACAAATGCTCCGATTGCGCCCATGATCTAGCTGTTGGAGCTGTTGACATATTGTGCTTGGGATTCTGTGATTGCGACAATTCCAAAGATAATGCAAAGACAGGAGAATTCGATGAGTTGTCAGATACTTTGAGCCCTGTAATGTCACCAAATACTTATGGAGATTCAACCACCAGAGCTTTCACTTTCGACACCCTCGACAGCTGTGGCGATTTCACTCAGATAACAGATGTCATCAGTTTGAACATGAACCTGAACCTTTCCAAGGCAGCCATGGTTGCTGAAAATAGAGCACTCATGCTTCAAAGCGTCGAGCTGACAGAAGGAGATCATGCAAACTTCGTCAAAAGTGCTATCTTCTCTCCGTCAGATGCCACTATCAAGACCGGCTCGACTTCTTGGGAATCATCAGCGCTTAAGATCAACCCCAATCCGAACGAGACCGAAAACAACACGTCGATTGAGCTTGTCGGTGAGGGGTTGACTCCCAAGCCAAAGTCTAGTAGACGCATGTCATTTTTCCGCAAGAAGGCTCCCGAGTACAAGGTCAATGTTGTTGAGGATGATAAGAAAGATAGTGGTTCTTACTCTGATTCACAGAAGACTGGTTCCACCGGAGGCTCTACTACTCATGTAAATAACAGTAATGGAATGGCACTGTCTCTGGAAAAGACAAAGAAACGGCCGAAAAAAGGCAGCAAGCCGACCAAGTGTAGCGAATGAAATGACATGCACAGACTGTATATGCCATAATTGGAGAGTGTCGAACGATGTATGTTTTGCTCGACAAACTGCCAGATTGTACAGATGTTAGATGTAGTACAACAATCATGCACAATTTTGTCTGAAAGCTATTTAATCTCAGTGATCCTTGCTTGGGCATTTACAAATAAGCAGCATTTACATGGTCATGTTTCCTGTTCTTTCTTTGGCTATCCGCATTCTTTCCTGTCTTTGTGCCTTGCTGGCACGATCATTTTCAGTCCTCAAAAGATTAAATAGTTTTTCCGCATCATCTGCATCTGCCTTCAACTGAGCTTTTATCTTTGATTGGATGGCTGTTAGTTTACAACATGATGACCAGTTTGAGCAAATATGGCATTGGCTTTGGCTTACCTGGGATACGGATAGCTTCATTACAGCAGCTCCATTGTGTGTTGACGCCAACTGAACATTATCAATGTTGTTCTTTGAAAGGAATGACTTCAGCTCTTCTTGACTCCAGTGCTTTGGCACTTTGGCCGTAACTTTTTTTGGACAGCTGCCTTCACCACTGGATGTGCCTTTTCATCTTTGATCTCAATCTCGCTACCAACTATCGCAGAAATTGTCTTCAGTGTTTCAGTAGTGTGATCTGTGTCGGATGCATTGCCCGCCACGCATCCTATGAAAGAAAGCTTGGCATCATCTCTTTCGAAGCTTTCGCGTAAGATTCTTGTTAGGTTGGAAGAACGGTACTGAATTCTTGAGCTTTGAGATGCCCTGGCCCGTATGCACTCCTATGGGTTTTGTGATTGGTGCATTAGTAGAAGCATCCATTGCAATCATAAACAAGAAGTCTCTCTCACCTTTATTGCCCAAAGACTTGCATTGATTTCAGCGCTCTCCTTTTGCCTTTGTGAATCATGATACATGCTATCGTGTCTACGCTCACTGCCGGCACAGTCGATCAATGTTAAGATTCCTTTTCTTTCCTGGAACTGATACAAGTCATGAGAGACGTTGCCGTCGTTGCGTAAGAGAGGCATGGTTGCTCACCTGTATTTGAAGTTGGCACACGGCATGTGATCTGCTGCTTACACCATTTTTGTCTGTAGCCTCAGTTGCTCGTCGCGATTTAGCCGACCGAATTGCATCGGCCAGATCTTCTGGTGTCGAGACATCCAATGCAGTCGCGTTACTGAGTTCGACGGAACCATCGACGTTGTCTCGAATTTTCACAGCTGATAGAGATGGACTCAGCAAGTCCTTACATTCTTTACTTCCACAAAGCTCAACGAATTGAATCGTGACAGTAGATGAGCCGTCAAGAATTTGAAACAAGTCAATGACTGTGCGTTCCTCGATCCCAGATATCGTATGTGATTTGCCGCAGCTATTCAAAGCAGATTGGATGTTAAGACATTGTAATTACAACAGTTGAAAATGCACTAAACGGAAGCACTTACCCGGTTTGGCCATACATTAAAATCGTGCTAATGCCTCCCTCTGCGGCATTCTTCACAAGAGGCCCAGCTACGTGTTTGTAAATGGAATCATCCGAGCATCGCTCATCAAATGCGGCAGTTACAGGAAAGCGCGTGATCTTTATAAGCATCTGCTTCATGTCTGGATGCATGTGGCAGTTGTGGACGATGCATTCGTCAAAGTCTGAGTGAGTTGTATTGTCAATGGATACAACGTCATAATCACCGCGATCAAACTCGTAATCAAACAGTGGTCTCTTTCTCACAAACACGCAAATGCCGTTGCAGTGGCGATCTTGGATTTCATTGCTCACTTTGTCGATATGATTTGATCCATTGTTGAGATGTGAGTTGGTTGCCCTAAACCCTGCAATGTCCGCTTGAAATGCATCGCCATATCTTAGCCTAGCCGTTCTTTTGTCTAGATTTTGTCGTCCATTGACACCACCTTTGCTTTGAACATCCTGATTTCTTGCTTGGCGCTGTTGTTTTTCTCGTTTGACTGCCAAGGCAGACACACCAGATGCGGCAGTTACCAGACTACGTGAACGTCCATCTGACGATGATTGATATGATGCCTTACGTTCCAATGCTTCCTTCTCTTTTTCATGCAATTGTTTTGGATTTGTAGACGAACGCTTGTTTTTTGCATATGCTTCAAGAACCTGTTTGGATGAGTTTGGGGTTCGTTTGCCCTCTTTAGATCGAAGATAACTGGTCGGAATAGGACTAGACATGTAAGCACTATCCACCTCTTTTATGATCTGTTGCGTTGCAGGAGACAAACTTTTGTATTCTGATGAAGATGCCGATGAAGGAGTAAATATCATGCGATCTGATATAGTTTTGGCCGATGGCACTCTGGCGAAGGTAGTGTGAGCGATAGAGCTGTATTTCATCGAGTCATTGCCTTTTCTGCCTCGAGCTGATGCTGTCGATGACAGCGATGTAGGTGATAGATTGTCAATTGCGCCTAGCTTCTTGTGTCGATTATCTGTGTGCAGTACTTCAGAGCACTTGATACGATTCCTTGTGTCCTTCGGGCTAACCATCTTGGGGGAGCCTTTGCACGATTGGCCTGTGACAGACCCGTTGTTTTCCTTATTGTCCTCAGAGCAAAGACGCGATTCTACACGCTTTTCGGAATGTCTGCTACCCAGCACTGCTGATCCTAACAGGACGTCTTTTTGTGTTGGCGATGTTTGCATTTCCGCTTCCTCTTCCCAATCAATCTCTTGACGGTTGCTCGATGAAAATGACTTGATCTTGAATTGAATTCGTAGATTACGAAACTTGGCACTTAGCTTCACCAATCCTCATGCAGAGGTGGGGTGAGGTCGACTGCATCGTTTTGTTTGTCAACTCGTTGAGCAAAATAGAAAACCTCATACTGCCGTCCTCACTATTTTTATCGGATGACGAACTTCGTAAACGAAGATTTTTATTCTCGAAGTTCGAAGATTCGTTTTGTTCCTCTAATCTTTCTGCTCAACAAGTTCTTTTCGAAGTTCGAAGATTCGCCTAAATATCTCTTCTGGGTACTTCCTCGCTCGGCAAAGCATGAAGCATCCACGACATCATCAACCATGCACCATGCACATTTATGCTAACCTAGAGACAAGGCATAACAGAAACGGCTGGTTGGATGTTAATACAAGAGCTCTTGATTGCAACAACTAAATACAATGGTAGAATTTGTAAGTCGTCTCCCAGGATGGTCGTCCAAACAAAAGCATAGGCACAACAGCACTCAAATCAACAATAAAATCACGGAAATTAAATCCAGCGAGGACTCTAAAACAAAAAGTAACGATAATGATTTCAAGAATCAGTTCAAGTATACTAAAGATGTATGTGCCTTATCTTGGTGGGAGCCCATCAAACTACTAGAGGAGGGGTCGATAAGTGACATTCATTTAGTACGACGCCGAAAGGAGTTCGTCAAAGTGCAGTACAAGGATAAGCGCGATGTCATGTCACTGGCGAAACGACATCATTTGCCATGGGGCAGATTCAAAAAACAGAAGGATGGTGAAGAAGTGTATGTACTCAAATCTATCATGAAGGATCATGTCGATAATGATGATGTGTTGGATGAAATGCGCCAAGAGATTTTCACCATGTCAAAGTTAGATCATCCCAACATTTGTCGTTTGATTGAAGCATATGAACGTAGGAGGCATGTATATTTAGTGATGGAATATTGCAGCGGTGGCAACCTTGCCAGCAGGGCGCCAATGGAAGAAAAACGAGCTGCAGTTGTGTGTAGAAAGATACTCTCGGCTTTAGAATATATGCATGGCAAGGGTGTTGCGCATAGGGATATCAAGCTGGAGAATATTATGATTGATAAAGATGGAGAAGTCAAGCTGATAGACTTTGGTTTAGCCACTGCGTATCTTTCAGATCAATACAGCAACATGACTGATACGGTGGGTACCTTGTATTCAATGGCGCCAGAAGGTAAGCATTGTATGCTCGAATTGCACCGCTTTTTACTGCTGATCTTAGTGTCCTAACGAACTATCTTCTACCTGGTGCAGTCTTAAATGGCAGTTATGACGAACGTTGTGACATTTTCAGTGTGGGTGTAGTGGCGTACGTTCTACTTTCTGGTCTTAAACCCTTTTGGGGTTCGAACGAAAAGATGGCTTGGAAAGATAGGCGCTTAGTCATGATTGATTTGATAAAGAAAAATGAGTACACTCCAATGACAGGCAGAGCTTGGAAAGATATATGCGGCATTGCCAAGGATTTTGTACGATCACTGCTGCAGCTAAACCCAGGTGATCGACCAACACCCAAGGAAGCACTTCATTCACAATGGATAATTGCTCAAGGTTGCGAAAGTGATAAAGATGTTACCAGCTTGGCGTTATCTGTCCGTGGCGAAGAGACGCTAGATCAACTACACTCCGCACGGCATGGTTTGTTGACACTTCTATGTACAAAGCTAGATGATGATGAAATTGTAGGGTTACAAGCCTATGCTGAGAGCTGTGATGAAGGTGGTCAGTGTACCATTAGTTTTGATACATTGTACAACATTCTTTTGGAGGCAACTAGTTGTAACAAGGAAGAGTTGGATGCAGTGTTTGAATGTTGTGACACTGCTGGATCAAAGATCAATTGTGTTGATTTCTTCGCAGAAGTCCTGATTGGAAAAGGACGCAATACTATCGAGAAGCTGGCAGCAAGGCTGGATTCATTAGATGTTGATGGCACGAGAAAGTTGAAGTCTGCTGATGTGAAGCTGATTGTTGACAATATTCTTCCTGCCGAGATGGCGGCATCAATTTGGGGTTTGTCGAAGATTGACAAAGATGACATGGTAAATACTAGCGAGCTACTGAGCGATGTAACAGAGAGATATGCTGGGAGACACAGAGATTCTATTCGTTCTGGACGTACTAAAAGCTAGATTGTGGAAGTTGAAAGCTAAATGTGGAAGTATATGGTCTGGCACAGTTTCAACAGTAGCAGTAGTTTGAACATTTCGCCCTTCTTGGAGAGTCTCGCTTAGGCCCATATTTATAAGTGTATTAGCAATCATCAATGAAGAGACTAGCAAACAAAACTCATTGGACATATCATACGAAAACATAGCAGGAACAGGTTAAAAAATGAGGTGCAGGACTGCAATTCAAGTGTAGTTTAAGCGCGGCTCCATTTCCTAACTTCCCAAACGAGTGAGGGCCTCAGCAATTGCCATGTCATTCATGAAGTCAGAGTTGGCATGTGACAGATCAGCAGCAGGCTCCGTGTTGGTATGCGAAGATAATGCGGCTAGGCTTGCCGGTGATGTGCTTGGGCTCGTCTCATGATGATCATGACGAAGGTCTGCAACTGCCTTCTGTCGTTTGAGTGTTTCATTATGATCTTCGGGAAATTGAAATTGTCGTGGTCGCTTAACGTGGTGATTCTCGTGTGCCATGTTGTTTCCCAATGCTGCGTGGTGACGGCCTTGAAGATGGACGCTGACCTTGTTCTATCAGGCGTTTCCAATGTTACAAATCGAGGATTGAGCATAAGTGAATGCGCCGGTGGATTATCAATCAAGTAATATGACGCTCACCTTATCGGGAAGATTTGATGCAAGGACCTCAAACTGCTGCAGCCAGGAGCCACATGAGTCGCTAAACTGTTGTTTAGCGATAGAGATTGCGCGAACAAAAGCTTCCTCGTTCTTTTTCAGTACTGTCTTGGCAATGTGATGCCTTGAACTGATGATCTCAAGTTTTCTTACTCTGTCGTCTGCCTGAACCTTTTCAATGACAATGGCTTTCCTTCGGGCAATAGCTTCTTCGAGATCCTTGAGGCTGGGTAAGAACGGGTGGTGGCTAAGCTTCTCGATCTCTCCATTCTGGAAAGCTGCCACAAAGCCGTTAATGTACTGCTTGGAACTTTCGTTATACTCAGCAATATCATACTTGGCCTTAGCTATATGCCTGGATATTTCCTTCTCTGCATTCAAGAGTTGTTCACTTGTTTGCATCTGCCATACCTTGGCTTTGAGTAGCTCTTGTTCATTTCTCTCTGCCTCACTCCTGAGCGCAAGGATGGCAGACCTATCCTCGATGATTTTCCGCAAGATCATGTCTGCATCAAAGGTTGATGATACTTGTATTTGCAGTGGCTCTATGCTGGGAGCATACTCTTGTGGGACGGTTTCCTCCTCAGAACTGCTCTTTTGTTTTGATTCTGATACTTGATCACTTTTATAATACGATTGAAATTGATGTGGATCCATATTAGATGTCATTGGAAGTTGTTACTCTAAATGAATCCAAATTATGCAAGTACAGTTGTCAATTTAGATTGGTTAAAGAAACGAGCGTGTAATACATTGATATTTTGTGGCTTACATGTTGTTGTGCGTTAAAAGCAACTACTCTTGGCAATGGTTTTATGAGCATGGTGCCCAACAAATGTGATTCAAAATGTGATAGGCGTTGATTCGTTTAGGCGTTCGGTTCTATCAACCATGCGGCACGATATGCCAAAGCGCCACGTATGATATCTGCCAGCGAAAAACATCACAAAGAGAACACCAGCAGTCAAGACGACACGAACACGATTCTCTTCGGTAAGTGTTCTCGAGGTTGATGTTGTTAAGAGGAGAGAGAAGTACCAAAGTCTCGTGGCACTACTCTCGTGTCCATCATGACTTACCCTGCTCTGCTAGAGGACCGTACAGAATGTCCTTCCATACTCCTCTCCTCTCCTCTCTCCTCATCCATCCCGCTCTCACTTTTCCCGCCAAACCGCGTTTTCGCTCCGCTATTTCACTTGATGACGACCGTGCACAGCTACAGGCTGCTCCTGGCCTCTCTGGCAGTGGCAGTCTTACATCACCTTCCCGTCGGCAATGCATTCGCCCCTGTCTCATTCTCCCAGCAGCCCATCGCCTCAACGCGTCTCCACTCGACGAATCAATCGCCAGATGCTCCCAAAACGCCGGAGGAAGATGCAGCACTTCAATGGGATTTGTTTACAAGATATCATGCTGTGAATGGAGAGTGGTGGGGTACTTGGACGAGTTATGACTACATGGGAGATGTTACTGATACGACGGTAGCTGGGTGAGTTTTGTGTCACTTGACATACATTGTTTGATGTTCACACTTCTTGCGAGCGCTAACTTTTCTTCTTCTATATACTGCAGAGTTTCGCTTCAGCCCAACAAAGATTATTCATCTGTGGCTCACTCGCAGCGTATCCTCGCATCTTCAACTCAATCCGATTGCAATACGTGCTTTTCATCCTCCGAAGTGAGAACTATGCCAATTGCAACATATGACGAAACAAACCTCGGAAAGAGACATCGATGTGCTGCTGCGGGGATGGTTGTTGGTCCATCTTTACTGCCAAAATCTGGATTGATGAGCACGGAGTTATCATTGAGACATGGCGATGGTCGAGTTCGTGTGACTTTTCAACATGCGCCTGTTTGGGAAAGAGGTGTAGAGCCCGGTTCTTGTCCACCTCAGGGGTTAAAGTTGTTTCGTGCAACGGTATCAAAAGAGAAATTGCGACCTTGTACTCCTGATGATGTGAGTGATATTGAGGGGCAAATACAGGGGCCGCCCACCGCCGAAGAAGAACGATCTGCGCCGGCCGGTACGCCACTTTTCTTTAGACCTGTTCCACCTTTTAAGTGGCATGCGAAGTGGGCTGGAACATCTTGGACATGGTAAGACCCTAGTTATGTTATTTCTGATATTTGTTGCCTCATCCTTAACCTTGGTGTCGCCGACAAATCCAAGGGGTCCACAAACTGGAGATCGTGGCTGGGCTATTCAGGAGATTGATGAGGCTGATTCTTGGCATGGACGGCCGATGGGAGATTCATCAAGTGTCTGGTCACTCAGATTGCCCGGAGGAGTATTAATTCAATGTCCACGTGTAGTTGTTGGAGGAGTAAGTGGGCTGTGTCGTCTGGCGTGGATGCCAGAAGATGACGGGGAAGAGGGAACAATCACGGATGGTAACAACGCCAAGCTACTTCGCGTTGAAGCAAGTGTGATGGCTTTGGAACCCATTATTAGTGAAGATGATGAAGATATGATGGTGGGATTTTATCCTCCAACTTTGGGTAGCTTGAGATGTGATATGTTAGAAAAGGTGGGAGAGTTGGAAGGATCGACACTTGAAGAGAGGGAGCTCAAAGCTGAAGGCTTCTCTGAATATGATGAAGTTTCTGAGAGTGCAGTTACAGAGAAAACTGAAACAATCAAGCCAATGGCTGAAAATGTGTCACAATCCAAGTCACCACCGATGGACGACAAGATGAAAGAGAAAATCAAAGCAGATCCCAGAAATGCTTTAGACTTATAATTATATGCTCTAAGTTATTTCTTGGCTCTTATTTTTTCAACGATTTGGCAAAATCCTTTGTCTGTGTTGACATAATGCTGTACAATTGAATTGGCATATTCGGGCAGCATTTTATGTGCATCAGCTTCTCCCCACACATCAACAATATGAAGGTAATTTCTCATTACATGATAATCGATTGAATACCGAGCGAAGTTAACTCCTTTTGGCCCTATCGAGGTCAGTACTGTTGCCATAAGCTCGCCAAGAAATCGTGACATACCTTTGTCCTGAGCTGTGCCTCCTATCATAGATTGCACAATGTTGTCGGATGCAACTGTAGCTGATGCAAATTGCTCATGTCTTCCGTTTCCTGTTGCATCCGGGCCTATTTCTAGACGACCAGCATCAACAGCGTTCCGAATCATTCTTTCACCACGGGAATTGCGCACAGTGATTGTTTGTTGCGATGCGTGCATTTGAAAGCTGCTGGTGTCAATAGGTGCTGCCATATAACCAACTACAACATCCGCAAGAGCATTAGTGTAGTCGAAGCAGGCTAGACATGAATCAGCAATAGCAAATTGTGCAACGTCTCCTGGCAGGCCTGGTATGGTGCACCCAATTAAGAGTGAGTCTCAGTCCCAATATGGCATAAACCATAACATATAACTCAACTTACAGAAGTATGGCATTTTCTCGTAGTTGGGCGTTGGTAGAGTATCGCTGTCATACTTAACATGTACACGGAAGTCCTACAGAAAAGATTGGCGTTGCAATGGTTGGAAAAAATGTCCAGGCACCAACATTGGAAGTGAAAATGACAATCACTTCACCTGCATGAATTCATAGCCCTGAATCTTCTTTCCATCCACCAAATCTGGAACACTGCGCTGTAAGAAATTTCTTGCTGCCTCTGGTGTTGGACTATTGTCGGCACTTGAGAAATGATATCAATAAAGCAAACGATCAGGATTACATAGCA
This sequence comes from Cyclotella atomus, assembly GCA_036939935.1. Taxonomy (NCBI): domain Eukaryota; phylum Bacillariophyta; class Thalassiosirophyceae; order Thalassiosirales; family Thalassiosiraceae; genus Cyclotella; species Cyclotella atomus. The sequence continues at coordinate 11,598 of JALLPI010000910.1, forward strand.
CTTGATAATGTAGCGTATTGCAGGTAGCAGTTACCAATTCGTTCCCAGTATATAAACTTCCTCCAATTTCAACTCGTTTTCAATAGCCCTGAATGCTGTCATTCTGTAAGAGATTTGAAGTTATATGATCAAGCATAAAATGATTAGACGTGACATGTACTCACCTTGAACTGCACATCCAACCCCGCAAAACAACAACTTTTTGATGTCAGGACTATCTCTCAGTTCATCTAATACATTCAAGCTAGGCGCTAGAGCAGGTTTTACTCCTCTACCTCGCAGTACATCATCAGCCGTGCGAGCTAGAATTGGCTTTGGTGTGCTCCATCCTTCATCACTGCCGTCATCTTCACTTGCAATACAGATTACTGCATCAACCATTCCCGATTGAATCATTGAAATTGCAATGCCCGTGACACAGCCAGTCCATTGAGCATTTGGTATTCGTTTTCCTCTCGCTAAAAACATGGGTGTGTGCATGACTCCGAATCTTGTTTCATCAGCCACTATATGTGTATCTTCTATCTTTCTTCGTCGTCCGTGAACAGAGCTCTCTAATCCGTCGATATTTCGTTTCATACCATCTCCCAAGAATGCACAAGCATCTTTGACATGAGTTACATAACTTGTTTCGCATAGGCCGCATTTAGAACAGTGGTTTTTTGCTGGAAATTTGTCTGGCCAGTAAATTGGGTCTATTGGCTTTGGATTGGTGTAAGATGAGCATAAGATCGTAGGGGCCAGCAGCACTAACAATACAATTATATGGCTAAAATAGTGCGATTCTGTTGCCATGGCTCTCGGCTCGCTGCTGTCTCCTACCTCGGAGGACGGGGGCGTGGGGCAAGGAGCAGTGAGCTGATGGGAGATGAAGTAGGCTTGCGGAAAATTATAAAGTCGATATGGCCAAATAAAAAATCGGAGTGAAAAATAGAATGACCTTCAAAGTATAGGAACTAATACATATTTTCAAAATGACCCTCAGATCGCTCACTTGCCTACATCAAAGGTACCATCAAAGTGTTCCAATAGCAATCTCTAGCATTTACAGTCTTCAGACTTTTTATATTTATTTATATTTTTTGGCCTACAAAACCCCCAAATGTATTAAGTTATAATTTTTACAAGCCTAAAAGTTATAAAAATGGCGGGAAATCGAGGAACCTCTCCTGCCATCCTCCTTCGACTTCGCCCAACATCATATTCTGTCGGATACACCATGCTAATTTGGACAGAGTCCTGCTGAAGATACCTCCACCAGAATTGCTGTGGCGAGTTACACAGCTCCCCGGCAGCCGGTCGATTCCTATGTGGGAGATAAAGGTATCCAATTCCAAACCGCATCCACAGGCAGTTTTGGTGGATATTTTTCAGTTCAACTTCCTACCGTTCCAACGGTCAAGCTTCAGTTGAACCGAGGCACACCCATTTCTCTCTCTCCGCCCGCAAGAACCAACACATCCTACCACATCAACCATGCCACCGTTCGCAGAGATGTTGCAGAAGGCCGCCAACGCCGCCAACACGACCCTATCATCGGTCACGACACCGTCGATGCCTTCCAAGACATGTTTGAATCTCGAAAGACAAGGAGATGGAGCACTACAAACCCTGGCTCGCCCGACAACGACAAATCGACGACGATGCATCTGCACTCGAACTCGAAGCACAACAACAACAACAACAACAGCTCCAGTTGGCCAGCACCTTGTGCGTACCAACTTCGATCTTCTTGGCATCACTTACCACAAGCTGCCGAAAGTACTGCCAGTGCAGTAAGCACAACGAGCAGAGCAACACTGCTGCCATCAGGAGTGACGCGCCTCTGCAATTCCAACTCCATCGAGCCAAAGGTCCCAGTCATCGCCCCAACCACCGTCCAACAAATAACAGGTATGTTGGAACGCTATTTCACCCTTGTTTTCTTTTTACTTTT